>DWAN01000483.1:0-23638 GCA_018230445.1 Heliconius hewitsoni | reverse complement strand
GTAAAGTTTTTTAAGATACTTAACGAAAGGATCGATATATTTATTTAAGCTACATGCAGAACCCCACATATAACAGAGTAGACAGAGAGAACCTAGTGTTAAGACTAATATTTATATAATTGATTCTTATATTTAAAATAAATAAATATATATAATCTAAAAGGCAATCGTAGTAATGAGGTACTGGAAACCCAAAAGATTTAGCCACTGTGATAGCACTTTGTATTGCAATGAACTTTCATTAAATTATATGAAAACTTTCGTACTTAAACTTATCAAATAAATTACTACTTATTGCTTGAGAAGTTTTGCAAGAATATTGAAATATTACCAAGGAGCTTAATAACTGAAAAAGAATATATGTTTTTTATATATTTTTTTGCATAACCACGCAGGCAGAGTTATTTGCTCAGAGTTCAGACACTCTGTTTCCCATTTTCCGTCCTCCTCAAGACACTATGTGATTGGCGGAAAACAACGCAGCATTTGTCTTCATACCAGAACGAAGGAAAAATAATTTTTCATACCTCCGAGTGGGAATCGAAACCACGACCGTCGCGTTTCGGCCTTTGTCGAGTGAAAGGACATTTATAAAAAAATATATAGTATACTTGGTAAGCTGTTTTATTCTTGTTAGCCTTCTTCATTTCTATATACGCTTCGTATTTCTCCAGCCATTCTGATGGTGTCGGTACTTCATCTTTTATAATTAGAGATGTCCCGCCCTCGTTGTCTTTAGGTATATTGTAGAAGTAACTTACTTCTTTGTGCCTGGGAAAGATGTATAATGCATACAGCCAAGTTAAGTATATACATATAACAATATAAATATGAGCCCGTCGTGGCGCAGTGAGACAGCGCTGTCAGTGCGACGGTTGTGGGTTTGATTCACACTCCATAGAATGAATAATTTTTATATTTCGCTCTGCATGTAGGCTTAAAATTAAGTTAATTCCTTACCATATTTGGAACCAATGTCTTATATAATCTCTATAATCTTCTGCAATGTCGTCTTGATTTCTTTGTAAGTACTTATGCTTATACTTTTTACAGTCATCATCCCATTGAATTTTATATTCTTTATATAATTCAGTATACTTTTCTTTGCTCTGTACGTTTTAAATGTTATTAATTATTGTATTTTTAAGTTATCTACGAAGTGTTTTGTATACAAAAAAAACCGGGCAAGTTCGAGTCGGACTCGCCCACCGAGGCTTCCGTACAAAAATTGGAGCTTTTAGCCAGAGCTAGCGGCTTTAATACCAATTTTTTTACCGTAAATGTATAGTTTTCAGATTTTTTCCTGAACTAGTACTTACCTGTAGATGCCAGTTTCCAAATTTCATAATTCTAGGTCAACTGTTTTACTTTACCCTTACTTTGGTTTATTTGGTAAGGTATCCCATTAAATTTTGATTCCCCTTGTATTGTTGAAATACGCGTTTTATGCGACATAAACGATCATATCTTTTTTAAAGTAAATGTAGAAATATATTTTTTCAGAAAATCATGGGACCCTTGATCTGAATATATGGTTTAAATTTTAACTCGATATCTCAAGGCGTTCCTGAGATAAAAGCTCTGTCTGTGGCAGTCTATCCTCTCAACTTCCCACTTCGTCTTTTGTCATTTTTTTGTTTTTGTTCCGGGATTAAAGTAAATTGTTGAAAAGAATAGTAAATTATCAATAATAAAGAATAGTAAATTATCTGCTTACTTTACAAGAAGGGGAATAAAAAATATAAAAAATATAAAAAAATTAGGAATGGCTTAGTGGTCAGAACGAGAATGGGCTGTTTTCAAGAGGCAGGTTAGAAACCCACTACGTTAAAATTTTTACTAAATATAAGAAACTTGGACTTTATAGATTTTTTGGAGTTTATTATTTTTTATTCAAATTCTATAAAAATATATTAAATACAACCTCCAAGTCCTGTTTTACATTTGTGAAATCTATATATTCGGGGATATTGCATAAATTTATATTTAGTTTTTCATCCAACTTGCAATTTCTTATGAATTTACGTTTCATTTCAAAGTAATATCTAAAAAGACAATATTCATGTACATTGACGTCCTGTCACTAGAGGCCGTCGTGCCGCAGGAGCACAAGGATGTGACTGTAACGCGACGATTGAGGGTTTGAACCCCACTCGAAGAAATGAATTATTATTTTTTAATATTTTAATTTTTCGCTCTGGCACCGAAACAAAAGCCCGGTGTTGAATTCCTCTACTCAACACGCAATGCCTCCAGAAAATGGGAAACAAAACATTAGGCTCTCCCCTACCTTGAAATTTGGAAGGCAGGTCAGTTATACTAATAGTTAAATTTTTACGGGAACATTATAACGGGACAAGTTACAGAACGATTATTTCGATCATTACAACCAATACTACATTTTTCATGGTTAGATAAAAGAGGCTGGTAAAACCTTTTTTATTTTAAATTAAAACGAAGTTACATATTTAGTAAAGTCGAACGTCATACTATGACAAAAAAAATATATGTTTATAGGTATATGAAAACCGCTGGACATCTCAAAGGAGGAGCGGTATCAACTCGCGATTATTTAAAATTTTTATACATTTCCTAAAAAAATATATGTGGAACACCAAATAACACCTAAAAAAATTACAAATACCTATGTTTATGTAATTATTATATTTTTTAATACCTTAAAACTCGTTGGATCAGTCGAGCACTTCTTTCTCTTAGAGCTATCGGCGCGGGTGGTTTTAAGGTTCCTCTTAATTCCTTCTCCCACATTTCTCTCTTTTGTTTTTGTTGAATGTTGTTTTTTATGATTTGCCTGTTCGTTATAGAAAATGTTGGAAATATTTTATCATCAAACTTTGCTTGATAAAGACAATATTTCCAACATTTAATAAATATACTTGTATATATTATATAATAAACGTATATATGTTAAGCTGTATATATGTCATATATAGAGGCAGAGGTAACCTAGTGTTAAGACACTCCGTTCCCGTTATATGTTTATTTTCAAATTTCTCAAAAATTAAAAGTAACAGAGTCTGGATAATATTTTTTTCTTTAAATTTTGTATTCTCCAACTTAGGGAGCAGTTCAATTTTACTAAAATCGGTTCAGCATGTTAAAAGTAATTGACCTAGTTGACTGACAGTTATTTGGAGTTAGTTTAATTCGATTTAATTACACTTAATTTAACTTTATAGGTAAATATATGTAAATGTACATTGTTATATTACAAAGGTCTTAAAATATAAATATTAAATAATTCAAGCTATAATATTTAAGTTATAATTTGTTATTTTCTTCTATTTACCTAGTTCTTTCGTGTGCCTGTATTAGCGATATTAGATTATTCCTCTCTAATGTCTCTAGTGAAATTACTTCTTTGACCTCATAAATCGCTGTCATGTTTATACCATGCGGTCCTTCGGTTGTTTCTTCATTGTTATCATCCCACCATTTTATATTTTGTAGGAAATCTTCATTTAGTTCATCAGTTTCTATGAATTATTAAGAATAAGTGCATTTACATACTTATTTGTATATATTTACATATAGTTGAGTATGCAGTTGAACGCGTATAAGGTACGTTCGTCGTTCGGGCCAGAAAAAGTGAAATGTTATGTATTATGTTATTTCTTTGCTCTCGAGACTAAGCACGGCGTTAAGTTCTGCCACTCAACATGCAATGCCTCCAGAATTGGGCAGAAAGTGGGGAACGGAATTGTCTTGATGCTAGGCTCCCTGATTTCCTCTGTCTTCCCTGTTATATGCGGAATACAGCGTGAACTTAAAAAAATATATAAACTCGAGAGAAGACACAACGCTAACTAAGCCTTACCTTGCAAAATTGTTTCGGAATTTTGAATACTTTCTTCTTTTATTTCTTTAACTTTCTCGAAAGCTTCTTTTATCATTATTTTTATATTCTCCGACCTTTCACATTTCGAAGACATATTAGAGAATTCTACGTTATAAGGTGTGAGCTTTTGTTCTATTAAACCATTGCTCAGGAGTTGGTAGTAGGCGCCTTCTAGTTTCCTTAGCTGTTCCTTAAGTTCTATAATCCTAACAGAGGTTTTATATACGTTAAGCAAGGAGTATAAAAGAAGAAAGTAAGGAAACCTTCATTCCTTCAAATATATAGTTTACTTCTCTTTGAGTCGTTGAAGGTAGAGAAGTGAGATGCCATGCCACTTTGTATACAATAAGGCTCGTGTATTTACTATATAAAGAGAGATAGAGAGAGATTCAAATGTATTGAAATCTTTCTTTAGCAATTATATGCTGGGGGATAATTCCTGTATTTTTAATATAAACACTATTTTACTTTATGGACCATGAACCCTACATGTTAGTTGAAATTTAGTTAAAATCCTTTTTTGTAATCAAAAGATATTACTTCCTGCAGTATAACATACAATCGTCGCACTTACAATCAGACAAGATAGCAGCATAATATACAAATAATATATTGCATTTCTTGTTGTCAAAGTTAAGGAACTGATCTCTACGGCCCATATTTATAAACTTGACTCAACTCTGAGATCGCTCTTAAAATCAATTTCAGAGTACAACTATAGCTTTAGGAAAATTATGAAATATATTTACCTAGCTTCAACTGCTTTTACGACGTCATAAATGTATTCAGTTTTCTGAATTTGTAAGTTGTACTGTAGACAGTCCAGAGCGTCGTTATATATAACTATATAATTTACAAGAATACTGTTTAAGCGGTGAGCAGCTTCGCATAATTGCTGTTCGTGAACATTTGTAGTCTGTAACAATATTTTTTTTAATGGCAAAAAAAGCTTAGTATTAAGACACTTTTTTCCCTATTTTCTTCTAGAAATCGTTTCGTCTCTGGTATTGTGTGGCGGTGTGAAAAATAGTTAATTGCTCCGAGCGGGCATATAACCTACAACCCGAAGGATTTTACGTTTACAGTCCCACTTTGTTACAATGGCGTCAATACAACTTTTTATCTGTAATTTTGAACGTAGGTGCGGTCGTGGTTCAGATATTTTTCATGTTGGTTTTACCAGAACAAGGCAGTGAAAAAAAACATAGTCTCCCGAGTAAGAATTGAACCACAACCATCGTATTTACAGTAAGATGTTAAAGTTGATGTAAAGGTTATTCAACAAAATTATCAGTTTAAATATACCTGATATTCAGTATCAAGTTCAATTAGATTTTTTAATTTTTCAAGTGTCTTTTTCCATTTCTTGAAATAGTAATCACTTGTCATTTTTTAATTTAATTTTAATTACAAATTTTTGAATTAACTCAATTTAATTTTATGAAATTTATGTATACTATTACATTATATTACATTGAATATGTTTTATAAATCAAGTAGGCTGAGCGTAACGTTACTCTTTGTAAGTGATGGAAATTGGAAAAGGTTGTTTTTTGATTGTACCATATATTTTTTTATCTGTCGATGATTTCAAATTGTAATAAAAGTCGTTACAAAATCAAAGAAACTTTTTAACTTTGCAACGACTTTTTTAACTTAACTTTGACTGTTTTCAACTTAATAAAAAAAGAAATATATTATGTAAATTTGTTTGTCACTTAATGTATTATTTAGGAGCAAAGTTGTAAGTTTCTGAAATTATTTTATTCTCAAAACTTTTTGCGAAATATAAAAGATTGTTTTCGAAAACCAGTCGATTTGACAGTCACAATTTGTGCCCCTGCGCCACGACTGGCCTCAATTGGCACTCCAATTAATAAAATAAAATATAATAATTTCCATAATAATGTTAAAAAAAATCTTCATGAGCCATAAACATTGTATTCAATACTATCACTCCACGTAGGTAATCGACACTCTAATGGAATTTTTACTTTCGCATAAGAGACTATAAAAACATGATACGCCCTCGGGGTGCTAAATCGACGCCGATACGATTTTTTTCTGAAACGTAAATATACTATGTTTTATGTTATGTAGCATTTATTAGAAACATATTAATTTTTTAAAATTAAATAAAAGTTGCGAAAATATTTGTAAAGTTTTTGTCGATGGATGTGAGTTTGATTCCTGTTCGGGAGATTTATCTCTTCGGTACTAACACAAGGCGTGGCGTTGAGTTAAGCCACTCAATGCACATTATCTCAAAAATTGAGTGGAACGGAGTGTCTTAACATTAGGTTCCCATTACTTACTCTATCGTCTACTCGTTATACGTAAAAAAGCGTGAAACAGTTTTTTTTATTTTTATTTTTGGTATATAGTAGGTAGAATTTCTCATATTCCACGTCCAATTCAATTTATATTATCGTATATAAAAGAATGAATTTACTTAGTGTACCGTTGCAGCCGTCGGGACTATTATTGTGATGCCGAAAATATAGCGGGGCCTTGACGCTCCCTCCGAGAATATTGACGATGGCGAGTGTCGTGTTTTATAAAAAATATGATGTTTTTTAGATAAGTAAATATGTTACAATAGTATCCAGAGATTATCATTTGATAGTAGAGATTTGTATTTCATATAAAGGACAATTTATAAGTAGTAATTTACTCTATTTTTTCGATGTTTTTTTATAGAAAATCGTGTATAACAAATATTAAGCAAAATACTATTTAAATGCGAGCCGGACTTGCCCACTGACGTTTTTATATCAATTTTATGATTGTAGGTGAACGTGAAGTTCAAAAGATTTGCGGATATATATGCTCTCAGTTCGTCTTAATTCAATTACATATTTTAATTTGCAATGATTTTTTTTTAAATATACGATACCTATACTTATTAAGAAAACATATAAAAATGTGAACGTAGCAGGATTTGAAAACGCGCCTCTTTTTAGAAACCGTCCAAGCGCTCTGACCACTTAAGCCATTTCTTATCAAGCTATGTTGAAATTCTTATACACATGTTACAACTTATTTATGTTGTTATTATCTCTGTAGGGACATTTTTACATATTTCTTATACCCAAAGATAATTACTTAGAATCATTGGCAAGTGAGAATACTACTTTTTAAATATTTTCTTAAACATTTTTAATGGATTATTCTACACTACGGAAAGAAAAATACTTATTAAGAACCTTACAGAGAACCTCCAGAATCTACATGAACAACACCTAATGATACAACTCCTATGATTAAGTACACAGTGGCGGAACTCAACGCCGCGATTTGCTCCGTTGCCAGAGCAAGAAAATAAAAATTACAGTGTTGCGCTCCTGAGCCACGTTTATCTTCTATTTTATGTGAATGCATTAAAACAAAATTTGTCCAGCACAAAAATCGAACTCGTAATCTATGATCAACGTTTCCTTAACCGCTGTGCCAAAGGGTCGGTCAATAAACAAAGCGAGGACACACCGTTTCAAATTAACTCGCCTCGTAAATTGGCCGCGCAAACAACTTTCAAATTGGCCCGCAGAGGCGTCGCTTTCGCTAAATACCTATAAAAATGTCTGCCCTCAGTGAAATATTGTGACTAATAATGCAGCTTGAGTTATAGGCGTTAGCGTTTTATCTAGGTTTTTCGTAATAAGTTTTCTATAGAATAATGTCGATGGAGTAGTGAGAACCAATTCCACTTTAGATGGAAGGGGAACTTCGTATTAAGACATTTCGTTACCAATTCCCGCTTGATTTTCGCGACATTTCATGTTAAATGGCGGAACTTAACGCCACGCTTGTTACTAGAACGAAACCAAGTTACAATTGTCTCATTTATAGTCAGATGCTTTTTTACTGCGCCACGATGGTCCAAAGAGGTTAATTTGATTTTACTATTTACCTCTTGTCTCTCTCTGCCCTGTTCCCAAATTTTGATATGTATTTTGCAAAAAATTATTTTGCAAAAATGACCTAATTTATTTCGACGCTTCTAAAAAAACAAGCTAAATATTTCAAAGTACGAACGACGAGTCGTGGCCGTATTAAAGTTAGATGTATATATTTAACTTGTTTTTTTTTCTCTAATTACAGCTGCACAGATTCGATTTTAGATATTTTTTTACTTTCAAACCCTAAATAATTATTGCAAATATTAAGGTATTAATGCAATATATTCCAAAAATGTACAAATACGTCATTGTTGCACCAAATGAGCGAAGATACAATAAAACCACAGCTTCTCAAAGTTTCTCTCACGCAACACTCCAAACACCAAAGTCTATAATAAATTGTAGCACTTACCGCGTCGAAACGGCACATTTTGGCTGATACCGTCGCAACGAGATGTACTAGCGGCTTTGAAATATCGCCGTTCGCTATCTACTAAGAGTCTGAGAAGTTTGAGGAGTGCTCTTTCGATGGAGATCGTTACTTTTATTGCTTTAAGAGAAGAGAACATGCAGCTTGGATGTCGTTTGGGCCTTCTGTTTGATATAATTTGTTTGTAAATGTGTTGTGTGTTGTGGCTTATGTTGTTCACTGTTCTGGACTATCTATGAATTCTAGAGTCTTTTCGCCTAAAATAAAGCTCAATATTAACGTACGTTCAACAATTTTTCTTTTAGCTTCCTGCTGTATCCTGCAGATAGTAATGTAGACAGGCCAGCTAGGAACCTATTGTCAAGACACTCCATTCTCCATTTTCCGCCAAATTCTGGAACTATTGCGTGTAGAGCCGCAACTCTTTTTTTCTTTTCGTAATAATTAATAGCCTATCTGTTTTCTCCATATATTTTTGATACTCGTAATTATACCCTGCGGCTTTGCCCCCGTGGTCAAATAGAAATGAACAAGCCTTTAGTTAGATCTTTGGATCTAACTAAAGTCTTGTTCGATTAACATGATTTAACCGACACCTTTCTCAATAGTTGGATTTTCGAAACCTTTTTATTGGTTTCGAAAATCCAACTATTGAAAAAGGTGTTTAAGATTTTAGAGTTTGATTTAAGCCAGTACTTCCTGAGATTAGGACGTCAAATCAAATAATATTTTTTATCTTTATAACATTAATATAGCTAACAAAAACATTCATTACACTTTACTTAACAATGTATCAAGACATAATTATTTACACAGCCAAGCAAGCTCATACAACCAGCACAAAGGCCTGAGGCCACCCATCATCAGAACGACTGCATTAGCGCGTCGGTAAATCGCGCTCTCTTAATCGCCCTGCAATCCTATATTTCTTGATTAAGAGCTCGTAAAAATGTCCTCTCGCTCTGATATATGGTCGCTGAGCGGGAAAGGAGATTAGCCCGCGGTTTGTTCCCGTGATGAATGGTGATGGATACGGTTTAATATCTTGAACAAGCGTTTTCAAGATTGTGATCTTAATGGTTGTGTAATTTTTATTATAGAGTTTCCTGGTTTTTAGGGGTTTTATCGTGGAATGGAATGCTGAGTCACTTCGCATATTTTTCGTTTAGATAGAGACATTGTAGTTAGTACAATTTATAAAAAAAATTACCAACTTAACTTTGCGTCCATATAAACATTCGGAATGAAGTAATGAAGAACAATAATATTTTTTCAGTAATACTCCTTTTCCAAATCAAATCAAAGACTCGCGGTGTATCCCGCACATAGCAGGGTAGGCAGTGAGAACCTAGTGTTAAGACACTCCGTTTCCCACTTTCCGCCGAATTCTGGAGGCATTGCGTGATGAGTGGCGAAACTCAACGTCGTGTTTGCGTCGACCCCAGAGCGAAGAAATGTAAATATAAATTTAATTAAAAATTTCATTCTCTCGAGTGGAGATCGAACCAACAACCAGTCGCGTTTACAGTCCCACTTTGTGCCCTGCGCCATGACTGGACTCTTCCTTCCTTGTCCAAGTTTCCGATTTTTTACTTTATTTGTATTGTAACTTCTTAGTTATACCAAATTTCTTAACTTCTAGGTCACCGGGAAGCATCCTATAGATTCGGAGAACGCGGCGAAATATAGCAAACGAAGCAAAAACACTCGTGCGTTGATTGCGTTGAGTTAGAAGCTCAATTTAATTTACGGGATTGTGGACTTTAATATTTAATATTTATTTCAGCTCGATACCTCCACACAAAATCGAGATAATAATCTTCTCAAGCGAACATACTTACGATCCATTTTTAAGGGTAAAGGAGTCGTAATAATATTTGTTAACAAATCAATTTCGATATTTCAAACCAATCATTAATTATATATTAAATATTATATTTATCTTGTTATTAAAAAATTGGTCGTCCAATATGAAATCGGGCAACTTATAAAATAAAATACGAAGTAGTGTATACGTAGCGTGCAACCGACAACTGCAATTTAAAGTTGAAAAGAATTGGTGTAATAAATTTAGGGTCGCACATTGTCTGAGGTCGGGAAGGTAATATGCGGGGGCATAACTCACTTGGGAACCCAAGTACACTGACACTTTTAAAAGTAAAAGCGACTTTTGAAGTTTACAAATATATGAAATAATATTTTTCATTTCCTCGTTTAGGGCAGCGAGGCAAGACGCGGCGTTGAGTTCTGTCATTCAAAATACTCCGCTCCCTAATCCCTACTTTCCGGAATTTGGCGGAAAGTAGAGTTTAGGGAGCGGAGTGTTTTTACATTTTTGTCAGTGGGTCCTAGGTTCCTTTTGCTTACCTTATTATTTGAGAAATACAATGTGAAGCTAAAAAAATTTAAGAGTATAATCTAATTATATATTTTTTGTATTATAATAAGTTGATCTGCACTCGGAAGAATTAATTTCTTTTCTTCGCGCTCTACGTCGTCACGAGAATTGTGCGGCGTTGTGTTTCGCCACTCAACACATAATGTCATAAAAATTTGTTCGGAATGTGAGGAAGGAGTGGGTATCGAAATCACAACCTGCCACTGCGCTACAACTAGCCTCACCTGCCTTTTTTTGTTAGTAAATAAAATAAATTAAAAAATCCCTAATTTACATATAGGCAAATTTAATCCTACCTAAAACTATATAACATTATCCATCTCATCAATCTTCACTGACAAGTCAACAGTCACTAAATCGAATATCCTTTGGGGACCAATGTTCAAGTGTTGTCTCCTTGAGGGACGCCGTTTCGACCTTCTGCCTATCTCCTAGATTTACGACTTTCCGGCCAAAAAAAAAGAGTAAACTCCGTTGAGATTTCCAACAAGCAACATATTTTACTTGAAGGAAATGACGCGGAGTTTAGATTTATGTTTGTGGATGTAACTAACTGTAACTATTTGTTTTATTTTAGGGTCTTTGTAGCGTAATAGCCATCGTGGTACAGTGTCAGATTGTAAACGTGATGGCTGCGAGTTCGATTCCCGCTTGGAGTAATGATTTTTTTTATTCGCTCTGGGCAGTGTTGAGTTCCTTGTTTTAACAGGAATGTAGGAGAAGAGTGTCTTAACACTAGATTCCCTCTAACTTCTCTTTTATGTCAAAAACATTAAGCAAAATTTTCTCTGATTAATTACGAAAAGATTTTACCATGTTAAATTAATTTTCCTGAAATGGCAGATCAGAGAACGAAGTGTCCAAACACTACCTCCCTACTCTTTCTAAATTATATTTCCAGTAACATTCCGTTGGGTCGGTTAGTAATAAGAATGATATAAGGCATTGCTCGGTGGGACGGAGTCGCGGCTGTGTTTTATGAAGGAAGTTGTACATCACACGATAAATCTTTCGGACGCTACCTATGACACGGTACAGTGTTTGTGGCGACGGAAATATTTTTCTTTTTGCTTTCTTTCTTGTATACATCATTTTGTTATATGTTTTTATAGAGAATGGTGGAACTCAACGCCGCGTCTCGATACAAGAGCGAGAAATGAAAATATAAATTTAAATAAATATTTCATGTCCTCGAACCCCATCGAACCTAGAAACAGTCATGTTTACAGTCGCACACTCGTGCTCCTGCGCCACGACTGGCATCATATATTATATATATTGATTGATTATTGGAGCAAGGAAGGCTGTGGGAACCTAGAGTTAAGTAACGTATCGCAAGGAAAAAAAACTTATTCCCGAGAATAACAATCAAATCCACAACTGTCATGCTTGCAGTCAGACGCTAGGCTACTGCGACATGACGGGCTTCAACATACATTAATATAGTGTTTATGTACGAAAAGTTAAACGAGCTGAATTGTTTTGTAAATTTTATAAAAAATAATGAAAGTATATAAATACTACGTTTTACGTTGAGTTTCGCAGTGCTTCCAGAATCCAGCGAAAATGGGAAACGGAAGTGGCCTAATGGGAACGGAGTCTTTATAAAACATGAAGTCAAAAAAGAATCAAAATAACCTACAGAATATTTAAAAGGGAGGAGACATAGAAACTACCCCATATTTTATAAATTTAATAAAATAACATTAAATGAATACTAAAACCTGTTCCGTCCAGCACTACCAGGCTGGGTGATGTATAGCGGGGCGCGCCACAAAGAATCACCGGCTGACAAATTCATTCCCTTACTTGACACCTCGCTCTCGGTCTCGTTGTTGTTGTCGCTTCTACCGCTATATACCTATTATTGGGTTCATATAGTTTTTAATAGGAACTCTAAGTTCCCGGTCGTGGTTTCGGCTGTTGTTTTTGATTTACAAAGGAGATGATTAGTAAGAATTTTAAAAAATCAATAAACACTTAATTTTTTATTAAGACTTTTTTTTAGATTCACGCTGTATCCCTAGCAGGATAGGCAGAGGGAACTCAGTGCTAAGACACTCTGTTTCCCACT
Organism: Heliconius hewitsoni; assembly: GCA_018230445.1. NCBI lineage: Eukaryota > Metazoa > Arthropoda > Insecta > Lepidoptera > Nymphalidae > Heliconius > Heliconius hewitsoni. The sequence continues at coordinate 10,978 of DWAN01000483.1, read as the reverse complement.
TTCCGCCTAATTTACGAATCACTGCGTAGAAAAACTCAGTCACTTTTTGCTTCTTGTGAGACTTTACTTTTTCACTAAGAACTTGAATTTCAAATAACACGTTTACCTTTTTTAATTCCTTTTAAGAATTTTGTACAATCTTATATAATTTACAAAAATCCTTTCCTAGTTCTTGCTCACTATGTTGAGGATTTTATAAAGTAAAAATTAAATATAATAATCATTAGAGTGGGATTCGAACACACAGCCATTACTTGTACTTGTACGGAATGACAATTTACTCCTGTGCTACAATATAATAACGCTACAATGAAAGACATACATCGATACACTCTCTCACTCGGACCAAAATATTTAAAAAAAAGCACTCAAACCACCGCTCACACTTACATCCCATCTGCCAAATCTACCCACAGACCTACATAGCACCAAGCTATAAAATGGCGACGAAACATTCTATGAAACAACTTTCTTTATCGTCGAGTTTACGAGCGCATAAATTTCTGTTTATCTTTATGAATATTCAACACTGTTAAATGCAGTCAGCCGGTGCTTTGTCGCCTTTTTTATTTTATTTTCGAGTAAATTTCGTTTTATTTGTCGTGTTTACGTCGTGATGCTTGCTGGTGTTGTTCTTGATTGTTTGGTTTTAATGTTTATGATGTCAGATTGACTTATTATTTCTTTTTTTAGGTTAGCGCATCTAGATTGTGATGTGGGCAGATCTCGTAGTTTTGAGTGATTCCGTACTCTCCTATACCTACAATTTCGAGATATGAAAAATATTGTAATTTCTTTCGTATGTTCATACAACGGGTCCCCATTGAAAGCATTCCCTTTTTGCTAATATTTTTCTATTACGAAAACAATATCTTCTACTAATTGTATTAAATTTATATTCAATACAAATTCGGAAATGTAGTGTCTTAACACTAGTTTATTATCCTCTATATTCGGGAAAAATTAAAATACCTATGGCGCAATTAGATTCGAATCATATTTTTTTCGAATAAATCACACATTTAAAAAACCAAATTAAAATAATATTACTCAAAACCAAAAAAAAAGGAAGGAAACTCAAAAAACTTTCGTACGCAAAAAGCATAAAAGTTACATTAACAAGCCGAAGTCGTTGTCAGTGTAATCCTAGGGGGTGATAAATGCTCGACCTGCCCTCCTTCACCCGACCTCGCCCTAACCCCATAAGTCACCCCGTGTTTTATAACCTGATGAAAATATCCTTTTGGAGCAATGAGAATTGCAAATCTGATGCGTTTTTAATAATATCTTATCTTTACCACGAGGGTGTGAACTTGAGTTATTTATGGGTTGAATCAATTATAGCTCTTTGAGTTGTATGTGTAAATGTTGTCTTTGTAGCTTTATGAATAGAAAGAGTTTAGTGTTAAGACTCTCCGTGCTGTCCTCTTTTTTTTGCCTCTCGCTTTATTCTTATCGAGATAAGAGCTCTCCGTACCTCTTTCGCCTCGTCCACTATCATCAACCATTTCATACATGCCCTCCATAAGATCTTCATGTATTTTACGTGATATTTCTTTAGTACTATTGAGACTAAAAAAATAAATAATTATATTATAACGCCGCGTTATTTACACTTTTAATAAAAATCACAAATAATATAAAATATATGAAAAATGTATCTTAATTGATATTAAAACAGCTTGACAAATAATAACACAAAAGTTTATAAACATATTTTAATTTTAACTTACATGAGTACTTACTTATTAGAAAACACTTATTAGAAAAACTCCTGTAAATTACTGTCGAGCTAAAACCGTTTAACATACTATTGCTATTTTCTAATGATAGGCGTAGCTAGTATTTTAAATAAGACTTATTACAAAAGTAATTAAGTAAGGTTGTACTGAATAATTTAGTATCTATTTCCTAATAAATGTCAGGGACAGTTAGTTACCTTAGTGTCGAGAAGTAGATAAGTGATTTAGTATTCATTAAATTTAGATATACATATATATACTAATGTGATGAAAATGAGGTCAATGTTTTAGTTATTTTTCCTAGATATTTTAGTGTAGTTACAGATGGATAAGTTAATGTTCTCAAATTTCGAAACTATTATGTGGCGGAACTCAACACCTGTACTCAACAACTGTATTTTAGCTTATGCAGGTGTGGAGAATAATTGTATTTTGCAAAGTAATGAAGTCATTGTGACGTTAATTTATACTTAAATTAGGAGTGACAGTGTCTAAACAGGAAAAGTCATCCCTCATTATGTGTAATAGCCGTTAGAGAAAAGATCAGGGGCTTTTGTTTTGACTTTGTAAAAGCTCACGAACTTTTCTGAAATTTGCAATGATATTAGCTTACATTTACTTAATTTTTTTAGCTTCTTACTGTATCCCGCATAGCAGGCTAAGGCGGAGGGTACCTGGGAGCCTGGTTTACACATTTTATTAATTACAAATGAAATTCCTAGCTTTATAATATCAGTATTCTCCATAGCCAAGCTGATTAAATAATGGGTGTTACAAATATTTAAAAAAAAATTATATTATTATATATTTAATCAAAAAAAATCGTTAGTAAAATATAGGTATTACGTTTTTTTATACAAAATGGTAAGCAGAGAGAGCATATTGCCAAGACACTCCCTACTCTGCTTTTCACCCAAAACAACACGGAGTTGAGTTCTGTCAAACACAATGTCTTGAAAGTTGTATGGTTTGTGGAGAAAAATGTGTCATAATTTTAGATTCCCATCAACCCAGCATTGCAAAAAACAGCGTGAAACACCATTTTAAAAAAAGATATCGAACACAAAACAAAATGACATCAAAATGATACATTCCCTATAATGTCATTAGAATAAAATAAGTAAGCAATCAATACAGTGTAATGACAGAGCGGAGCGCCTGTCGGCCGGCCGTAGCTTATAATTTAAATAGAAATGGTAAATTAGACGGTACCTGTAATGTAGAGTATATTATTATTGCAATAATATAATGACATCTCAATACTGACGTGGCCTTTATAGAGTGGCCCTTGTTGGGTACTATTTTATTGTATCGATTTGCTTTTATTTGTATTGTTTTGTGATATCTAAATAGTTTGTCATATGATGATGTATTATAGGCGTGATGCAGTGGAACAGAATTTGACAGAGACTGTATTTTTTAAAAATAAAATGTATTATTTTCTTTTTGTTGATCTGGTAACAAGATAGAGTGCGGCGTTGAGCTCCGCCATCCGCAAGTCTTGAAAATTGCACAGCCCCTAGGATGTCTCTAGCTGCCAAGCCAGAGAGAACGGAGCGCTAAACACAACGATCTCTGTAAACCTCTTTCGCGTGGACTTAAGGCAAACTAAAAAGTATAACATAAATTTACTCAACATAAAGCAATATTACTTTGAATTTGTTAAAAAATAATAATTAAAAAAGATCATTGAAAAAGATTTTATAATTTTGAAGTATATGTAACATATTAAATAAAGCTTTGTGCAATGATAACATAATTAGAAGTCAATGTTGACGTGGACGTCAGTGAGTGGACTCAAAGGCCACGTAGCTCTAAGTTTCTAGTTAATATAAAAATTATATATAGGTAGACCTAATTTTTGAAAAATATAGTTGGTTTATATTTCAATTTGTTTATATTTTTTGTGATTTTTTTACTTAAATTTTTAGTTGGTTAGGTTTTAGGTAAGATAAGAGAGCTTAGCCTAGGTATTACTTTTAAAAAAATCAGCTTAACGGTACAGCGGTATACATTCCGCACACAACAGAGGCAGAGGGGAATCTAGTGTTAAGACATTCCGCTCCCCATTTTCAGAACTAACCGCGCTTTGCTCCTACACCAAAACGAAGAAATGAAAATATACATTCAAATAAATATTAATTTTCTCGAGCGGGAATCGAATCCACAACCAGTCAATTTTACAGTCACACTTTGTGCCCCTGCGCAACGACTATTGCCTCAATATTTCTATACTAATAAGTAAAGCTTATTATACTGTTCAGTAATATTTATAGGATTATAGTATAAGTAATTAATATCGATTGAATGTCGTGTAGGATAGCTGCCAGTTTTTGTTATAATTAAATTATACAATTGACACTGAAAAGAGCAAATGTTGAGTTTCTTGTCGGTTTTTCTCTGCAGAACTGCCTTCAGAATCTATGGTAGATTTTTTTTGAATGTTCATTCGATGATTCAAAAATGCTTACACTAGTCTATTTAAATATATTATATTTTTAATTTGAATTTAAATTTGAGCTAGGCAGAGGAAACCTAGTATACGATACTCGACATTCTCGACATACTCGATTTCAAGACATTCCATTTTGGGTGGCGGAGCTCAATGCCGTACTTTGTCTTATAGGTAGAGTATTATTGCCTAAATTCCGAGCAGGAATTAAACCCACAATCGTAACGTCTTATACTTCCACATCCTCATTTTTAACATATTATTTAAGTAGGTTTAAACACAATTATCTTAAAAAGAGAAAGCTGATCTTATTTCTTAGTTAAACAATTAAATAGTCATTTTGAATAAAACAATATTTCAAGTCACACATTATAAGTAATACATAAAAACGACATGCGCCATTTTCTTTAATCTATAACCTGTAATTGAGTTATAATGACAGTTTGTTTTATTAGTAGCGTTATTAGTGTGTAGATAATTAGTAACTGGGTTGAGTCATAATAAATTTGTTTTATATTTTCTTTTAGAAATTATGTGTGTCAACTTGACGCAGCAGCTAGAAGCTATGTATAAATACGTTTTAAAATAAATAAATTATACGTTTTCTTGTAGTCTTACGCTGTATTCTGTATAAAGTATGGTAGGCAGATTGGAACTTGGAAACCTAGTGATCAGACACTCTGTTCTCATTAAAATTCTTTCGTTTCTCACTTTCTGCTGAACTTATACGCTTTACTTCGTTACCAGAGCGAGGAACTGAAATTATTCACTATTTAATTTCATCGAGTGGTTATTGAACCCACAACCTATTGCGTCTACAGTACGCTTGTGCCTCTGCACCGCGACTGACTTTTAAAGGATAATTTTCTTAAGGGAGACTAAAACTCACAACCATCACAAATACGATCCATTACTTTACCATACTATTGTGAAAGGGAGCCAGAACGATACGAACTATTTAAATGAAAACACTGTAATACTACAGCTTGTAATTGACATCGATTCATATAAAATATGAAAATTGTATAACGATATAATCACCACGTTTTAATTGCCCCATGAAATATTCATGGTTCGGACTAAAACCGACTACTGTTATTATAAGTAACTAAATTACCACTTTGCATTTTAAAAATTGGTGCAAATGTGACGTTATGTTGGAAAAAAATATTAGTTAGAAAACTATTTTATACTAGTGACATAATATTGTAAGACGACGACTATAAAGATGAGGATTGTGGATTCGACTCCCGCTTTTGGGGAATCAATTATTTTTATGTCTTCGCTCTAATATGATAAGATGCGTTGTGTTCCGACTTCAATACGGCCACGATGGCCTTCCTGGACGGCCGAATAAATTATTTGACGCCGTCGTGGCTCAGGGGACTGTAAACTCGGGGAATATAACTCTAGGAATGAATTATTATTTATTAATATTTTTATTTCTTCGCTGTAGTGCCAAGACAAAGCACAGCGTTGAGTTCCGCCACTCAACAAGTAATGCCTCAACGAATTGACGAAGGAAACTGGGGGACTAAGTGTGGGGGATATGCGGTATAGGTGTAAAGCTGAAAAATAAAACTGAATTATCAAAATGGGCGTGACAGGTCCTAACCAATGGAACATCAAAATAAAATGAAACATCACTTTATAAGATAACCAACTATATAATCTGGGCTGAAATATAAATTCGTTCTGTTATTTTTGTCGCCATATAATACAATAGCCTCATGTTACAACCCTTGGTCTACGTACAATGGGTTTTCTTTAACTCGGTCAAAGGCGATCGTTTCAGATTAAGCTTGTGTTAACAGGGACCTTACTAAAGCTCGGGTGTGCTATTATAAAAAATACCTTTCGGTATAATATTATAGGCCTTGGTGGTGCAATGTGTGAAAATAAACACAGCGATTCTGGGTTTGATTTGAACTTATTTTAACTTATTTTCGTTTCGTATATATACTCGTACTTTATTAGGGTTCCGTACCTTTTAAGTAAAGAAGGAACCCTTATTTATAGACCACTTTCTTGTCCGTCTATTAGTCTGTCTGTCTATCAAGAGCTTTTATCCCTGGAACTCATGAAGACATCGAGTTGATATTCAAACCATGTATACAGCCCCCATGATTTCTTAAAAACAACGTATTTTAACATTTACTTGAAAACAAGATATGGCCGTTTAAATAGCAAAATTAATAACGTACTTCCTGTTAACCTGGAATTATGAAATTTGGCAGCTAGCATCTACAGGTAATACTAGTTCAGAAAAAAATCTGAAAACTACTCTTAAAACTAAAGCTTAAAAAAATATGGGCCTAAAAGGGGGGAAAACTTGATATTAAAGCCGCTATTCAAGTGAGGTATCAAATGAAAGGAAAATTTTTGTATGGAACCGTTGGTGGACGAGCCTAACTCGCACTTGTCCGGTTTTGTATTATACCATATAGGTATATTACTGCTACTACTAATAGGTACTGCTATTTTTTATTTATTTCGCTTTTTTTATTTATTTATTTTATTCAGAGAAAAATATAAACTAATTTTTTTTTGAAATTACATCTAATAACTAAACAATGTACCAACAATCGGTGTATATTTATATATGCAACTCAATAAAAGCCGGATTAAGGGTGCCTATTCTCAACACGCTCTATTGTCAAAGAAATCGCATTGTCGCGCGTCGAGCGCTAATTACGCGCCCGAATGGATGCCTTTTGACGGCTCCGGACGGATTTGTGATTATGACACACAAAATTACATTTACAGTTGAAAGAAAACAATTTAGACTTTATTTTAATTAAGTTAAAGTACAATTTTCATTGTTTTTTCAATACAAAAGGACAATTATTGTTGGTAATAAAATAAATAGGCTTGTTTCCTTATCGATTCCGATCTCACGACGGCTGATGTTAATCATATATTTCATAAGACTGATTTATTTTTTTTACCAGCTAGTTTAAAAGAAATATGGCGAGTTCGCATGTCAAGCTCATTGTGTGTTGATTAAAAATTATGAAAATATGTCGTTATTGTAATTTGTGGTTATTTTTCAGTGAAAATTAAATGTTCTGGTGTTTTCTAATGGGTTCAACTTGTATGTACCGACTTGTGTTTCATAATAAAAAATATTGTAAGAATTTCGCTTGCGGAAAGTATTTTTTGTATTAAATAATGCTATCAACACTTTATGTATTAAGTAAATTTTGTTTGACAATATCTGATTGGGTAGAGCAACAGTAAATGTACGATTAATCTTTTGTTTTTTTTTTTAAATAGTTAGACACGAAGTTAAGCTTTGTTAGGGGATATAATTTTGTTCATTGCTTTTTGCTTAGAGTTTTAAAGCATACATTTTTTAAAACTATCTTTTTATATAAAACAGAATAAAAAATCGTAGTTTAGTAGCTTATTCACGTTTTCGATGTACGCTGCAGGTGGAACCTATTATAAAAATACTTTCAACTTAATTATCGAGATAATGCATGTTGACTGGTGGAACTAAAAGAAAGGAAAATAATTTATTTCCCCATGTTAAATCGAACCTGCAATCATCACGTTTAAAATCATATTCTATGCCACTGTGCCAAGACGGACCTACACAGCTGACAAATTACATATTATAAAAACCAGCTCTACACTTAACACATTTCAAAAATGTATCCTTATTTCATTCGGTTGGGGGCTTACGCAACAAATCTCATCTCCACCCCACAAATAATCGAATGACCGTCAGTTCCGATTACCGTTATCGTATTTCCAATTTCATTGAAGCTTACACAAAGAAGTATTAAGGCTTAAATACAATATAACAATGTTTAGTACTTGCCATATCAACTGAAGGAGTCGAATGACATGACATAATGCGTGCTTTGAAAATAGGGTACTTCGTGACGTTCGGTGATGGATGAACCTAATAATATGATGCTACTATTTTTTGTGTAAAGCTTGTTTTCCAGTGAAAATTTAATTTATTGCGTTATAAGTAGAGGGAAAAAAAAATTAGTAGAGAGTACTCATCGATGCATCGCTTTGTACTTTACTTTCCGCACACTTTAAAGATTGGTTGGAAATCTTATGTAATTTAACGCTGCACTTTGTCTATGCAGATAAATATATACATTTTAAATTGACATTTTGGTGTTAAGTACTACAATTAAATTGAATTGGGTGAAAAGAACATAATGAATTTATAACATTGTTAACAGCAGCTTATAGGCTTATTATAGAAAATCTACACAAATAAGCATTAAAAATATCATTTTTTTTACATAATCTATATTTACAGCAAAGTAACAGTGTTAGAATAGTTCCTTTACATTATTTCCCATAACATCTGGTATTGTAATAATACATACTCGTATTGTGTAATTTGGCGGTTTTACTTCATACACGCAATTTGAGACGACAGTTTGTAAATATCGAGGCTTTTGTTCGGCGAGTGCTTCTGCTCGGGGCGCTCTGCACAGAAATCTTAAAATTTTAGTTATTGTGATATTTGAAGCCTAAAGTTTTCGATCATTGTTATATTTGAGCTTAAATCGTGGTTTTCGAACAACTTTTAAAACGTTTTTTTAGGTTGTTTCAATCTACGTATAAAAAATGTAAAATATATATATTTTTTTAGATTGAACCTACTTTGAAATTTGAATTGTAGAAAATATTATTTTAATTAATTCTAAATAAACAAGGTGGAAGAATAATAAGTGATGTTATTGATTCTTATATACCAATATACTATTTCAAATCCGTTATCATAGTAGTCAGTGCCAAAATGGGTATTTTTTTAATATATTAAAAAAAAATCATCTCCTAATATATATATTTTAATCTTGACTAGTTAATGCTAATGTATTTTCTGAAGAGTTTCTCTATTTAGATGATGGCTCCTTTATCAGACCAGCTCAATGATACAGTTTACAGTATTATCATATCACCTAAGCACCGTATGACTGCCAAGGTTAATAAATATGAAGGGAATACTTGCTTACTTGCGGTGTCTTTTTTTTTTATTTTTTCATAAATTCAATGAACTAATAAACTTTATTTGTTCACAAACATAAATTTATGTACATATGAAGAAATAAGAGCCATTTTACTTTGGATCAATAATAATTTATCCTTTGCCGCATGATTCTAGGTATATATACAATTTAAATGCCATAATAAAATGACTAGAAACCAACTAAAAATCGATTAACTTTTAACTAGAAGTAACTCAAAATACATCGGCGGCTCTACCCATAAATTAATCCTAACAGATTGTTATTGAACCCACTCTATGGTAGTTATTACGTTATTCGACCTGCTCTAAATAATACTTAATGTACACGTAGTGGCTTTATGATGGTAAGATTATATAGTAGAGTCGTATAGTGTAAAGCCTATAATATACGTTATACAGACGCCATGAATGTACGGTCGCTTCTGAATATAACGGGTTCAACTCCTTGATTCGGGAACATATATATTTTTTTTGCATTCCGTATTGCAGAATAAGCAGAAGGAATTTGTTATTAAGAATGTTCCATCCCCATTTTCCGCATTATTTTGGTGGAACCCTTTGTCTACCAGAACAGTAACTTATTAATTAACCTTAACTTAACCTTTTAAAATCTTTCCTCTAAGTACAGATCGAAATCACATCTTTATTATATATGAATTTAAATTATTATTCTTATATATATTCAAGGAAATATAAATCATGAATCATGTATCATCATACACTATGTCATCATTATCATCATCATATGATCCTTTTGAAGTCCACTATTGGCCATAGAATTCCCCAAAGGATCTCCACGCCGATCAGTCCTTTGCTGCGTGCATCCAGTGGCTTCCCGCGATCTTCTTGACCTGGTGAAAGATCTGCCCGCCGAGTCTCGCGAGAGGTTCGCGGCCGCTACTCGAGCAACCTTTCGTCAATGGCTTTCAACCAGTCCCGTCCACTGTCACCGTCCAGCCAATAAAGTCGATAGCTTTTGTTCTCCTACGAATATTATGTAGGTATGTATATGTAATCACCTGAACAGTTCAAAAAAAGGAAACAATTCACTAAAATAAGTAAAGACCAGTACCAGCTTCGCATTTATCCCGCAGATAGCAGGGAGGGAGACACTAATGGAAAATGAAAAGAGTAAATTTTTCTTTTCCCCGAGTGGTCATCGAATCCACAACCTGTCGTGCTTACAGTCACACGCTTTTACCCCTGCGGCTCGACAGGCTTCACTGACTGACGACTGACTTCACGAATGTCAAAATATTTACTATAATTTTTGTACCAAACAAAATAACAAGCAATTTTTATTGAGAACAACAAAATATAATTGATTTCCATTTTGGCATACCTATTCCTCCGACGTAAAGTACTTAAGGGGGATTGGCCATCGACACTAATTGCGAGCGATAAGCCGGGGGCAGGCCGCGGGCCAATTTTTTGCAAGTCAAATAGGTGAATTCGAGTGATTTTATGCTAATACCTCCGCTCTTTATTATGCAAAGCTCAGGAGATATAGGGATGTGGTTTAGTATCGTTAGATGAAGGTTATTTAATATATTGGAAATCTAATGAAGCTAGTTGTGGCGCAGGGCCACAAGAATGCGGCTGTAAACGTGACAGGTTGTGGATTTGGCTACCACTGGAGGAAATGAAATATTTAATTTTCCTCGCTCTGATAATAAGGCAAAGCGTGTAGTTTAGTTCCGCCTGCTCATCCTGCTATGTAGTATCAACGTGTGATCCCGGCCTAGAATAGGATCATCCTGGTACTGGTGGTGTCGTAAGAGG
>DWAN01000482.1:0-23646 GCA_018230445.1 Heliconius hewitsoni | reverse complement strand
GAGTCTTAACACTAGGTTTCCTCTGCCTACCCTGCTGTGTGCGGGATACAGCGTGTAGTATCGTGAAATATAAAAAAAACACTTTTGTCACCTTTACTTAATACTTCAAATGGAAAAAAGTCTTATTAATACGTTGGCTTACATTTATCATAATAAATTGAGTTATTTATAAAATGATATTGCCCATGCAATTCATACAAAATATCTTTTTATTTTCAGCTTTACTGATCTTCTGCATTTGGTGAGCTAATCAGAATAAAACTATTTCTAAAATAAATGTTGAAAAGTAGAATCCAAGAATAGTAGAAGTATATTAAGCCTAAAACAATGTCGAGTTCATTTCTACAATAGACTGTAGATTCAAAGATTGATTTCAGAACATTGAAATAATATATATATAAAACGAGTTTTTCACCTTAATTCTTTCAAAACATACAGCAGAGTAAGACGTAAAGTAGACGTCAATTATATATTTATATATTAAACAAAAACTTTAGCGATAACATTTTTGGATTCTAATATTGGAGTGCTAGGAAATAAAGGAAATTAAATTAAAAACATCAAATTTGTGCTTTTACTTTATTTTAAAAAAATCGCAGATAGTTAAGTAGAAAGAAAATACTTGAAAATACCACCACATATAACAGAGAGTGCTTAGTATTAAGAAATTTTATGCATTTTTTTATCTGTTTTTAATAGCGGAACTCAACGCCGCTATTTATCTAACCAGCTCACAAACAATTTAATCAAAAGAAATTAAAAAAAAACCCATACAGTTTTCAAAAGTTCATTAAAAAGAATATCTTTTACATAAATTGATATCACGTAAGCAAGATACGTGAGTGGGTTCCGCAATAACTCCACAACTTTCGGCCAGAGGTCAATCATAAAATATTACGAGCTTAAAATATGGGTCTAATATTGAAATAATACTGCGGAATAGCCCCGTGAATTTGGATAGGCATTTTACGTTTGCTGTTTTACTGCCATTTTGCCCAAAGAGGTTAATAATGATCATTAAATTTCATCTTATACTTACTGTTTTGAAACGACAGGATAAATTGTGAGTGCCGGCAGTTAGAGTGTATTTAAAAATAGGACACGAAATTGTTGTGGGTTCAATTTTAAGCGTTATTATTACATGTATATATATTACCCTACCAAACTCGTTTTATATATATATTATATTTATATATTATATAGCATAAGGGTACAAAGTGTGATTGTAAAATAATAACCTTAAATAACAATATCTCGTATTTCGCTACTATAAATGGAATCAAATTAATAGGGTACTTCTGGTAGACGTATAATTATGAAATTTAGCAGCTAGTATCTACATGTAGTACTAGTTTAGGAAAACTATATATTTGTTGTTAAATCCTAATAAATAATAACCATTAAAGGAGGGCAAAATTTGGTATTAAAGCCGCTAGTTCAAGTGAGACATCAAATGAAAGACATCGAAGGGCTCTAGCTAAGCTAAGCCTGATTTTGAGAAGAAGCCCGCGAACTCCAATTTTAGTACGGAACCCTCGGTAAACGAGCCTGACTCGTATATATTACCTTAACAAAGTAACTATGATTGAAATGAATGAAAATGAAAATTTTATGAATCTCTTCACTACAGAAAAACCAATAACTCTTTCATCGTTGGTTCTATCTCTCCTTTTTTTACATTTTAGTAGCAGTAGCAGTAGCTATAAGTAGCTCCATTCTCCACTTCCCGCTGTTATGGACGTGGCGTGTTGGGTGGCAGTCCCCAATGTCTTTCTTCGCCACATAACACACCAGCGGACCCACTGGTGTGCGTCGCCTTGTAGAAATGTCTTATCAGTCGCTGCGACCAAGCCTTACCATCTAAGCTATTTTAATATAATATAATATAATATAATATAATAGGGAAATAATATCCGTAATAACAATTCTGTAATTATGTCTCACTGAATCTGGTCAATGATGCATAAAATAATATTATCATTGTACAATACGGTCGGCGAGTTGTGGCCACCCTAAACTTTAACAGTTAACTTAAAATGAGACTACAGGCAGTTCGTGTATTGCAAAGCATGATAAAGCATGTGCATAATTTGTATAACCATTGTGGCTCAGTGGGGCGGCTGACTGTAAACGAAAGGAATCACCGAAACGAATCCCTCTGAAGTCTGACGACTTCTGCTAGAGAGGGATTATTTTTATGTCCTCGCTCTGATAAGACACGACTTGACGTTGAGTTACGCCACTCCTCACGCAGTGTCTTGATTTTTTATAGAAAATAAAATCCAAAAAGGCGTACGGATCACCTAGTAATCTCAAATTCGATCGTAGAAGTTCCTATATGCTTGTTACAACTTATTCATGTTGTTTCCAATACGGTTCAAATGTTAAAGTCAAATGTCTTTTTTAAAAGATTTGACAATTCGATCTCTATTTTATTTCAAACCTGTAAAACAATTGCTAAATCACAACATTTTTGTATACTAACTAAATAATTCAATATCACCGATTCGAAGTTATTGCACATCCCGAGACACATATCATGAGAAATAAATAAAATATAAACGTATGTAAATCAAACTGTAACCGTAGAACCCAGTTGAATGCTAAAATTCTATAAAAATGCATTTCAAATTGAAATATTGACGTGGATACTCTGTGGAATAGAAAACAGTTCGGTAAGTAGTTTAAACTCTAGGGAAATAGGTTCCTTACTTTGCTATATAGAAATCGATAATGGTCTTGAAATAATAATTTTACATGTATAGAAATTTAAACATAATATGAGTATGTTGAGTAGGAACAGAGTTAAAACATGCTCTCTCAATTTTCCGCCTGAATTGTCGCTCTAGATGCGGATCTTAACACCGCGATTGTTACCAGATCGATGAAGTGAAAATAATTCATTCACGAACTTACTCTAAGGATAAAAAAGTCAGTGCTGCTGCGCCACGACGCGAAGTTACAACAGTTAAAATGATAATTTCTACATCCATTTTGGAAAATATACTTTTGTTTTGAATATCAAGTTGTTTTTTGCCAAAAAACCTAAACATTCAAATCTAGATATATCGATACGGAAAACTCCTCTGTGGCTGCTTTACATACATCACGGAACATCTGTCCGCGACCCTCGGGATGTCGATATTTATGACGCACTATTGTTAGGCTTAGATCATGTTTTTGCTGTGATATACGTGTTTTTGTTAAACGGTCATATCCTAACCTACTAGTTTCGGATGTTTTGTTCCACTTTTATGCAAAAACTACTGAACAGATTCAGATGAAACTTTACAGTAATAAGCTTATACATTACGCTTCACTGTATATTAAGATTTTGTATAATTTGGCTATAATATGAGACGACGTTGCGTTTGGGCTAGTTAGTGTTATATTATATTGGTTGGCTAGTGTAGAACTGCACACACATATAGACTGACTGACTTTGTTTCCTTTTTTAAAAAACAATCATGAAAATGAGGCCGTCGTCGTGGCGCAACGGCACATCGTGTGATTGTAAAAACGACAGTTAGCGGTTCAAGCCTTTACACGAGTAATATTTTTTTCCATACCTCGAATGGGAAAAAATGATATAATAATTTTGGTGTCCGTCTGTCCTTCTGTCAGAATATTTATCTCGAGATCGTGTGGAGGTTACTGAAACTAACATCGATTATTCAGATTTATCCTTTATGATCCTTTGGAACACAGAAAAAAGCTCTTAAGCCTTCAAAATCAGAAGTGCACGCAACGATTTTGCGAACGAGGAGTGCATACGCCCGCAAACTTAAGTTTGTCCACTTTTATAGGTTTTACTACCTGTTCAATCTAGAAATTGCAACGGAACCCTCGGTGGTCGAGTTATATTTTTATTTTAAATTGTGCAAAATGTTAGGTGAGATATTTGCAGCTTTTTTCATTGCAATGTAATCGAACGAAAAAATGGAGTAGTAGGATATTTCAATAATTATTGATACAGAAATATATGGTTTTTAAGAAAAAAAAATATTTTTCTAGCCCTTCCATCGGCGATTACAGCGATTTTCGATTACCAGGTTCGTCAATCTAGATTATCATATTATCGATCGTAGATAGGTTTTTATCTATAACCATCAATCATCATCGGTTAATAGGCTTATCGAGCTCAATCACTACGAGGGGCAAGCGAATTTTTGGCATTTTAGGAATGGAACTCCCCTGAAAGGAATCCAAGCCTCTTGAAGACAGTACTTGTACTCGAGAGTACATAATAGGAAAACGTGCCAGCAAACGAGCTGAAACTTGAAACAGTGGAGGATCAGAAGCACGTACTCAAACTAACGCATCCTTATGATAAATCGATTTATAAATTATTAGTTCAATAACCTTTGATGAACTCGAAATTATCTGCTAAAACGGTGAGATCTAAAAACATTCCGATCGACATTTTGTGCTTCTGCGCCACGACTGGTTCGACTGCCCTACGACTGTCCTGACATTTTTTTTATATATTAATTATCTTATACTTTATCCAACGAGGCAGTAGTTGTATTGATAGCACGTTCAATTTCCAAAGAAAGACCACTATAAAATAACTATAAAATCCAAAACAAAGCTTGAAATTTTCATTAAGTACCTACAACGGATCAAAATAACAATGTAACATTGCATCAAAGAGCTTGCACACTTGTTCGTATAGACCTACCTACCTACCTACTGTATACAGGTATATATGCATCTATGTACAAGGTATACCTATCTAGGCACGTAGTAATTACTTGTGAAACTTGAGCGTCTGTTTCGCTTTGTGGGCTCAGAACAGCTATAAGTGGAACTACAATTAGCAATATTTTGCCAGTTGCTGGTGAAAAGAAAATGCTTATGTTAATATAAATGTAAGCTTTTAACTGCGGCTTTGTCCGTTCTGTATGACACACATTCTTAGTGCGCGAGGCTTAACGACCGCCGGTACAATGGGTTACAGTAGTGTAAGCAGAATGAAGAAAGAGAAAGAAAAAGAGAAAAAATTAAAATATTAAAAAATAATAATTCATTTATTTGAGTGTGGATGATGTGAATCCACAACCGTCGCGATGCAATCACAACCTTGTGCACCTTCGCCACGACGATCTCTTATGTATATCAAAATTTGTTACATTGAAGCGATTACTATGATGAGCAGCCAGCCATCCACTTCAAAAACGATTTTGCAATTCAAATCAGTGGATGCTGATTTTTTTTTCTATATACACTAATCCTATAAAAAGTATAATAAATTAAATTCAAAGTATGGGATGAACTACTAAACTAAAATACAAAAAATAAAATAAGTTACATATTATACAAAAACTATTAAAAATATTATGGTTTTTGTGATTTAATATAGGTACTAATATAAAGTGTGCCTTATTCTACGGCTCTTCATTAAAAAATTATAACAGCTCACGGCTTTTAACGCTTGTCAAGGTAAACGGTAAATCTTGTGTTAAGACATTTCGTCCTGCATTTTCTGCCAAATTTCAAAGACATTTTTGAGTGATGAAACTTAACGCCGTCTTTTGTAATGCTATAGATCGAAATTGAATTTATCGCATTGTGAAACAATACCCCCTAATACAAATATAAACAGGTCAATGCACTATTGTTAAGAATTTCACAATCTAAACATTTCCAAATGGCTTTTTCATAGCAAAATCTAACCATAAAGTAAGGAACTTAATATCACGTGAGTACTACACGTAAAACGGTTAAAAAGGTTGGGAGGAAGCAAAAAAGGGGTTGATCTCATCTACTTTTTACATTGTATCGTAAAAGGACCATTGAGTAGATCAGTTTATAGGTTGGCTGTTGTTAACATTGTATTAGATAATAGTTGCTTTAAGTAAGTTAGTGAATAAAGGATATAAATTACTAAGAAAACAGAGTGACACTCTTGCAAATAATTATAAGACTATTTTTTTTAATTCTATTTGTTTACTTATATCTATATACATGTCTATAAAACTCTTCCGTTAATTAATTACTAACAGACTTGGCACGGTCGAATGTACGTGGCGTAGAACGCTGAAATTTGGCATGGACTTTGGTAAATCTTCTCCTAACCGCACCGTACGTCACAAGCAAAAATATCATCAACACCACCTAGATACGTGGCACTCCTCTACTGTGCCGTTTCGTATTAACTTCCTTCCACGCGCCACGGAACTGTGGAATGGCCTACCCGCGGCAATGTTTCCAGGTCGATATGATATGGGTACCTTCAAAAAGCGCATCTATCTCTACCTTAAAGGCCGGCAACGCACCTGCAGTTCGTCTGATTTTGCATGGGGTCGTGGTCGCTGGTTATCACTTACGCCTCTTACGTTTGCCTTGTTCTTTTCCATAAAAAAAATTAAGCCTGAAACCTCTCCGGCGCTTGAGACCAAAACGTTTATTTATCAATAAAAGTTTGGAAAGCATAAGAAGGAGAAAATAATATTACCGTTTCTACCAGCAGAAATCAAACCCACACTATCAAGCATATACAACCTTAATCAATTTCAATAAGTAATACATTTTATTGATTATATTACATTTTACTAGCTATTATATAAAACAAAAGCTTTTATAGTTTTAATTAGAAACCCTATATCCAATTCTTTTGTTACTTAGGAAAGTGAATGTTGGCTTGTTAAATATAGTTCCATACTATACTTACTTACTAAATAAAATGTAAGTGAGAACGATTCTTTTAAATTGGTTTGATTTGGTTCTTTGAATATGGCGTTCCCCGCGTGCCAGTTGAGCACATATCACTTCGCCAATGCCACGTTATTTTAAATTAAATATGTTATTAAATATGTAAGGCCGTAAAAACGAGATTTGCCTATTTACCAGAGCGAGCGAAAATATTAAATATTTCATTACCTCGCAAGTGGTAATCGAACTCATAAGCGTTTGTTTGTGGAGCAGGGGGTTAATTATTTTCCCGTCAGCGTTGAGTTCTTTTAGTAGACCTTTGAAGAGTTCAGAGAGTCCAGGCTAGATCATCAGACCAGGTGGTTGATACCGTATTATCACCTAAGCTATGCAGAAATGTGGGTCAAATACTGTTCCTTACATTTTGTTATATAATTACCAGTCGATCGAATAACAACGTGTAAAAACACTTTCAAATATACCCTAGCAAAATGAGGAAATCCCTGTAAAATAAATTAAATTAAATCAGCTTCACGCTATATCCCGCACATAGCACGGTAGGCAGAGGGTGTTCCCTCTGCTAATGATAATACACTCCGTTCCACACTTTTCGCCGAATTTTTCGAGACATTACGTATTAAGTGGCGGAACTCAATGCCGGGCTTTTGCCTTCGTGCCAGAGCGAAGACAATGAAAATGTTAAGAAATAATAATTCATTCCCTTGAGTAGGGATTGAACCCTTAACCGTCACGTTTTAATCACACCCTTGTGTCCCTGGGCCACGACGGCCTCAAACACCCTGTAATCCCTGTAATTCATTTCATACAAAACACGTTATATTAACCCTTTATGTTAAAAAGGTCCCTTTCCTTTTCATAATGCGTTCATGAGTTAACACCCATCAAACGCACATTCAGCTTTTTTTTTAAAAAAATACAGCATCAGTAAGGTCAAGGCGTATTATATGTGTGTGACACATAACATGGGTTATACCCATAAAGCTGAAGGCGCATAAACGCCATGTAAATACTGTTTTGGTAAACCTTACCAAAGGGAATTGAGGCTGTAATGTAATCTTGGCTGTCTGTTCGAAATGGTTGTTGATATGAAATTGTGGATGAGAATGTATATTACAATTTTTTTTTGTTTTGTGTTTTTGGATTTGAACCTGTGATTTTTTTTGAATGTCGATGTATTTTGTGTACAAGGTCATAGGTTAGGGTGCAGTAGTATTATTTAGAAAAATATGAAGAATAATATGTAATTTTAGAAAATATTTGAAAATTTGGACGTAGCGGGTACTCTAATCGGCGCTATTTAGAAGTTCTTTGACTAATAAGTCACAAGTTTGTGGTTGGAGCGCTTGGTTTCCAAGAGTTGCGGATGTGATGTCGACTATTTTAAAATTTATCTTTTTCATATTTCTAAGATCATTTATCTATCTATATGTGAAAAAACATTTTTTAAATAATAAAAATAAGTTATCAACTTGTACATTAAGACTGTCATGGCATAGTGTCTGATGATAACTGTGTTCGATCCTCACTCGGGTAGTGATCTATTTTTATTTCTTCATCCAGGTAATGTGCAGCGTTGATTCCCACTACTCAACGCACACGATACTGCTCTTCGCGGAATTCGTGAAGAATTACGTGTTGAGTAGCATAATTCAACGCTGCGCTTTGCCTCGTTACGAGAGCCAAGAAATGAAAATATTAAATATTTCATTTTCTCGAGCGGCAATCGAACCCATAACCTACCTCGTTTACAGTCTCTAACATGTGGCGGGGGCTAAATTCTCCAGCTTAATATTTTTATTTTTATTACTTTAGTTGATCATGTTGAAATAGGTAGACTGATATCCTTGATCATATAAAATATTTTATGGCTTTGCTCTCACTTCGAATACTCTGAACCTAGTACAATTCTTTCCGCGTGTTGAGTAGCGGAGCGCGGCGTAGGCTGATTGAGACATATGATAATTTTTTTGATATTGCGTGTTCAGCGACGGTACTTAACACCGCGCTTCGTATACCAAAGCGATGAATTTTTGTAATATTCAATGCTTATTATTCACCTGCTGGTAATTTTTCCATTTAAATTTCTACGTATCCTTATAATTATCTGTATTCCTTGTAATATCTAAAAACTTACCTAAACATTTAAAGCCTCTTCAGATATAAACCTACTATCTTAACTAAACTAGTATATAAGGAAACACCACAAAATCACAGTTTCATTTTTACGCATTCCAACCAAGGCTATACCCAAGGTTTTACCCAACAATAAACATCTAATTTCTCAAAAAGCCTTTTATGATTACGATCGCGTATACCAACACATTTTATATGAAAAACGCTTATTACGCTTAATTAAAGCGGCAGCAGTTTTTTAATTAACTAAAAACTGTTCTAACAATAAATGAGTATTAAATACTTGCTTGAACCGTTCTTTGTACCAGTTTCTACTATCAAGTTGTTTAAGTTGCGATCATTTGAATACTTCAAAGTCAGTTTTATAGATAGCTGTCTAAAGTTAAATAGCATTGAAATTGTTTATATTACCGCTTTTTATTCGCTTTGTTGGCACTCGGTGATTAAATATACGGACATTTGTACATAGACATGAACGAACTACTTTTGTTACTAGCAAATAACGACCAACTCCAATTGACTCTACTCTATTTTCCGTCACTGAGGTAGTTAAAATATTATAAAAACTACGTTCTCTTAAAAACACATATAGATGATTAGCCTTAAGAAATTTAAATAAAGACGAATTTAAGAAATTAACACGTTCACTGCCTAACCTACTTTTGAGAACTTTCAGTTGCTGTGGTTGAGGTCATTTCGGCCTCATACTCTACACATAGGTAACTTAATCGGCGTGAAGTCTATATGAGGCTGATTTCGACCTCAAGCCGCAAGTAAACTGATACAAAGCATCTCACTTAAATGGGAATCGAACCCACGACAGTCGCAAACCAAATAATCTCCATAAAAACGTAGCAACGCTGTAAATAAAAGTTATTCGCTACGCTTAATAAAAGTTATAAATCATTTCTACAGCAAAATGCAATATCATGCTATCTTTTTTCAACTTTAATAGCACATCTAACTAATGAGTGAGACAGCAATATTTACTGAGAAGCTCCCTAATAATTTTCTCGGGTTTGCACTTCTGTAATGAGTTTCCTTATTTAATAGCTTTTAATATTTGTTATTTGTTTCTTTGAAATTAGCTCGATTTGTTTTTCATTTGAAAAACAATTCATTGTATTCGTTATGGTATGGCGTGTGTACGTATTTAATTTTTGATGGCGGAAATAGAATTAGATTTATCGAGAGCTTTTAAAAAACTAGTTGAGAATGTGAGTGGCACAAGCGTTTGTTTGTTAACGTGACAGGTTGTGGGTTGAATTCCCAGGAAACAATGTAATATTTAATATTTTAATTTCCTGGCTTAGTAGGGAAGCGCAGCGTTGAGTTGCGTCACTTAACACGCTATGGTATTTCGGCGGAAAGTGCCAAAATGTCTTAATGAGAACGGAGTGTCTGAACAGCTAAATAAATACCTATAACCTTTGATGAGAGAGCAATGCCTCGATAATAAAACATTAAGGTTCAAGGGCGTCGTGGCGCAGTGGCACAAGGGTGTGACTATAACGCGAAGGTTGTTGGTTCGATCCCACTCGTGGAAATTAATTATTATTCATTGCTATTTTCGTTTATACGCTCTGGTACCAAGTCAAAGGCCCAATATTAACTTCCGCCACTTAACATGCAATATTTCGATAAATTCGGAAAGTGGGAAACGGAGGCTCTTAACACTAGGATCCGTCTGCCTACCCCGCTATGTGCGGGATAAGGCGTGAAGCTGATTTATGATTATTTATTAAGGTTACAATTACAATTATTATTTTTTCGTTAAACTCCACGTCGTATTCCATAACAGGGTTGGCAGAAGAAACTAAATGTTAATACACATCGTTCACTGATTTTCGCCCAATTTTGGACACATACATAACCATGAGAAAGAAATGAAAATAACTCACTTATCCGAATGGAAATAGAACTCACAAGTCTACTTACAGTCAGAACAAAATTATCTAAATACGTGAGAAAAATACAAGAAACTCACATAAAACTGTTACTACTCAAACTCGATGAGATCTTATTACTTACATATGTTAAAAATATATGCTCCTTATCACTTATCGTTTGAAAGAGATTTAAATGCTCCATAGAATATAATGTAGAATGAGTTGATATAAAAACGTATTTACTTTATTGTTTAAGAAACTGCGGTGAAAGATAACGATGCCTCGAATTAAATTAAGTGTTATCTATATTATTTTTTGTTTATTTGCCAATAAAGAGGCTAGTCGTTGCGCAGAGGCACAATCAGGGAACTGAAAACGCGACAGGTCGTGAGTTCGAAGGATATAACATGAAGCTAACAATAAGTTAGAGGTCTGAAAATGTCAATCATAGTTTAGTTGTAAAAAATCGAAGTTATTATAATATACATTTAAAAATGGGTTGTAAATGCGAATTCAAATCCAATTCTTAAATATGTTAATTTTATACATACATATAACCTTACAAACTTCCTGGTCTGCCCTAGCCTGGCCTGGCCTCATTAGTAGATCGATTTTCTCAAATTAATTAATCAGCCAC
Organism: Heliconius hewitsoni; assembly: GCA_018230445.1. Lineage (NCBI taxonomy): Eukaryota > Metazoa > Arthropoda > Insecta > Lepidoptera > Nymphalidae > Heliconius > Heliconius hewitsoni. The sequence goes on along the minus strand of DWAN01000482.1, from coordinate 12,312 downwards.
CGTGGCGCTTTTCCTCATAAAACACTACCTAGAAGGAGCCTAGTGTTAAGACATTTCGTTTTCCACTTTCAGCCTATTTTTATGAGATATTACCTACGTGCCAATGAGTTTCTTGCACCGGTTCTTCTCAGGTCTGAGGCATTAACTTCAGTGAACTGGTGCTAATTTGACGTTCAAAAAATTAAGCATGTAACTTCTTATTTTGATTAAAATTATTTGACTTGACTTTGACTTTGTCGAGTGGTGCACGAAATTATAATCTTATTTAATACTAGTATGTCTAAGCGGTAAAATTTAAGCAATGCTTGTATAAAACTTACAGTTCTAAGTAAATGCAACTTTTACCGAAACTCTTCAGTCCAAACAATCTATCATCATCATATCACATTCAGGAAATAAATGTACTTTACATCATGCGGATGTTTGTCCAAAATATCCTGGAAATCTGCCAGGAGAGCAAAAGTTCGACCAAAAATGGGCCTTCTTACCAAGTATTAAGCTATCAAAGCTTTACGAAAAGGCAAACGTATATAGACTTTCGAGAAATTTATTCAAAATACGTAACTGTTCCGTTATTGGTAATAGAATAGTTTACTTCAACGTAAGATAATGTCAGGTGTTCTTTATAGGCAATGATTGTAGTGATATAGTTACTTAGAAAAATATATAAACATTTTGAACGTAGCGGGATTAGAACCCGCGCCACTTGAACGGTTTCCAAATAATAATAATTACGTTTTCTAAATAAGTAATATTTTGTCTGTTCCATAAAAAAACTAGTTTTCTTTTCTAAGTGTGGAATAACACTTTAAGAAAGAAAATAAAGTTGGCACTGTAGAATGGAAAAATGTATTTTATATACAACTAATGTACTGTATAAGCAGTAGAAAAAGGAAAAAAATCAAGATCATAAAAATTTATTAACGACTACTAAATAAAAATTACGAAGATGCAATCTGGAGTACAAGAATTGATAATTATATTTTTATAGTCAATGAATTTATATTTAAAATTATATTTTTCTGGCTCTACTTTTGTAATCACACAACTACACAAGTATGAAGCTCAACTTTGGGAAACGTAGCGTGTTAGATTTTATATATAAATAAAAAAAATAATAAATTACATGTTGAGTGGCGAAACTCAACGCCGCGCGCTGTAATTATCCTCCAGATTTCGGCAGAAAGTGGGGAACGGAGTAGCACTAGGTTCCTTCTGCCTACCCTGCTGTGTGCGGGACACAGCGTGAAGCTGATTTATATATTTATTTACTAGTATATCTAAGAGGTCAACTACGCTCGCTAACGCTTGACATAAAAGTTGCAATTTTAAGTAAATTTTATTTACACATTTTATATCAATTTCACACTGTACCCGCCCTGTAGGTTACACAACAAGAATCTCCTCATTATGCGCACGAATTTCAGATATTGCACTAAAGTAAAGTTCGTACTAAAGCTGGAACGAATATAAAAATAATTTAAATATATAGTGTCGATCGCAACCACAAACACCGCTTGTACACGCGCTCGTACCACTGTGGCTGTAAAGGACAGTTATTTAAAAAAACATATTATATTACGCAGATCATTTCAAACATAAAGTTTTAAATTAAATAATTCATATATCGTTTGTAATTATAATTTTTAATTTACTTTAGTATGAGCTCAGCTATGTAGAAACGAACTGGTTTCAACATAGTTGAGAAATTAGTAAATTAGTGTACATAATATGTAAAATTAAGCGAAAATTGGAGAACGGAGTGTCCTAACACTAGGTTCTCTCTGCCTAATCCGGGATGCAGAGTCAACCCTAAAAAAGCAGCTTTTCCTGTACAACATGTTAAGCAGAGAGACCCTCTTGTTAGAGACTTGTTAGGTCGATTTCATAATATAATAAAATATAAGCTATAACCGTCTTGAAAACAAAATGTGAAGTTGTTTTTTTCAACTATTTGTATATAATTAGAGACAGGAATTATTATTATTTTTTTTTTAAACAGCCAGCTTTTGGATTCGAAAATTCAAAAAAATGTTGACCCCGTTTAAAGCTTCTCTTGTTTTACAAGCTCGCGGAGCTTTCAATTAAAATTTAGCAACGTGCGTCAAAATGCAATTATCGGTCAAATATTTACCAAATCGGGCGGAAGATTCTTCTTCCAACAAAAAACATATTTCATTTTAAGTTTTTGCTATATCCCGTATATAGCAGGATAGACTGAACCTAGTATTAAGACACTCCGTTGGCCACGTATCGCACAATTTTCAAGAAATTGTACTTTGAGTGGCGAAATTTAACGCCGCGCTTTGTCTTGATACCAGAGCGAGGAAATGACAATATTTCGATCCCAGATATCGAACCCACAACTGGTGCGTTTACAGTGAGACTCCACGATATTTTATGTGTAAATAAATTTAAGTTATTAATAAATATGTGTTTACTTGCAGGTACAAGCTGTTAAATAAAACGTCAATAAAATCTGTAAGTATTTACAAAAAATAATTTTTGTATTCGTTTTTGTTTCTATTGGTCATTAATTAATACTTAGAGGCCAGTCGTGGCGCAAGGGCACAAGCATGTGACGGGTCGGTTTCTTTTTCTAGGAAATGAAATATTTAATACTTTTAATTAGTGGCTGTAGTGATAATACAAAACGTTGAGTTACGTTTCAGAGCGCTATTCAACACGCATTGCGTCTAGAATTCGGCGGAAAGTAGGTAACAGAAATGTCCTAATGGGAACGTATCTTAACACTAGGTTTCCTGGTTCTTTCTGCCTACCGTGCTATGTGCGTACTTCAGTGTGAAAAAAGGTATGTAAAACTATGTGGGTTGCATGTCCTTGTTCTTTGGGGCTAGAGGTTCTTAGGAAGTGTAGTGGAGAACTAAGAGAGGATTTTTCGAAATTGCTACGCTAACGAAAAATAGATTTTATGTTTTATTATTTACAAGCGAAATTTCGGACAGTAGCGATTTATTCTTCAAATTCAATTAAAATAATTCTTCAAGACCTCGTCAAATTGTAGTGGATGTGCTCACACATGTAGATTGTGAGTTCACTTTCCGAATGGAAAAAATAAGCAAAAATTCCAAAGAGTATTTTTTTTTAGTTTATCTTACAAGACATGAGAAAAATAGCATAGCGTTGTGTTCCGCTGTACTCAACACGCTCTGTCTTAAAGCAAATAACGGAGTGATATGACACTAAATCCCTTAGGAGCTTAATAATCTATATTTCTACAGATTTACAACAATATTATCAACCAAGACTCACAAAACACACTGTACAAGCTATATTCGATTAAAACTTTTAATTGTATCAATTAGTCATATTTGCATTAATTTAATAACTTAGTATCGAGATTATATATTGTGTGTGGAGGGACGGCATAAATAACTTTGTGATACGAGTATGTTTGGAATCTAAAATAGGATATCATTTGGAGGAGAAGAAACTTTGTACTGGTAACATCGTTATTACCTGGTAATACCTAATTCTATATACATATGTATGGATTTACATACAATATTAAACCAACACGCTACATATGGATATATGTGGGAGATGTGGTTGTGAGTTCAAATTTAAGTTAAAAAAATATACTTACATTTTCATCACCTCGTTCTAGTAACATGACTAAGCGCGGCGTTGAGTTTCGCCACTCTAATCTAGCTTCATGCTGTATCCCTAGCAGAGTAGTCAGAGAGATCGGAGCGCCAAACGCTACGGTCCCTACGTATTATCTTTCGCCTCGTCCACTGTCCTCAACTTCTTCACACATGCCCTTCGGGGGATCCTCATGCTTTTGACTTCATGATCATGATCTTCGATCCCCACCTCTCTTACCTTGGTAATGCGCGGGGAACACTCTGTTCTTTACACTAAATTAGCGGGATATATGATCGAACTACAAATAAAACACATACGATGCCTAAAAAATTGTTCCCTTCTCTCATTTCAGTCGTGTCATATAACCGCCCTCGCGAATTAACCTTGCCCTAAATTGGTTAAGACGGATTGTGTGCTAGGTTTACACGTTATGTTTTATTTTTGGCTTATCTTAATATTATATCTTCCACACTACTTAAGTTTAATTATTATATATATCATATGGAAGTAGCTAAATAATTGTTGTTCTTTTTTTTCAGCTTTACTCTGTATTTTACATGTAAGAGGGTAGGCAGAGGGAACCTGGGAACTTAGTTCACATTAAGACACTTCTGTTCCCCACTTGCCGCCAAATTCTGGAGGCGTTGAGTTGTTGAGTTTTAGAACTCGCCATGCTTCGCCTCGTTACCAAAGCGAGGTAATTACAATATTAAATGTTGTTAATATATAATAATGGGAATAGAACTTACACAGTCACATACTCGTGCCACCGGGCCACGACGGCCTCGATTTTTTTAGCTTAGCATAGTGTTAAGACACTCCGTTATTTACTACCCGCCAGCATATAAAATATCGCGTGTTGAGTGATTGTGTGTGAACGCGATGGTTGCGTGTTCAAACCCAACTCGGGGTAGAGATTATATTTAATATATTATCATTTACTCAGCTCTAGTCAAAATACAAAGCACTACAGAAAATTCAATGGAAAGCGTGGAGTGTCTTAACGGGTTAACTTAAAATTTTCTTTATCTAATAGGCGGGAAAAAGCGTGATAACAACATTTTATTATTTCTAAATAAGTCTATAAATATTTTTGAAACGCGATTTCTAAAGAACTCTCGTGTATTAGAGAATATTTCTGTAATTTGATGAATGCAGTACTGTATTCTGCTGCATTAGGTACTTATGAGATTGATATACCTAATAGAACAAAAATGCTATGAATATTACATAATTTTCTTATTTTTTTTTAATTTCACGCTCTATCCCGCATATAACAGTGTAGACAAAGAAAACTTAATGTCAAGACACTCCGTCCTTTACTATCTGCCAAAATTCGAGACATTTCATGTTTGTGTGGCGGGACTAATGACAAAAAAATATCCTTATAGCGCAGTGGGACATCATCTGGCAGTAAATACGATTGTCGTGTGTTTGACTCCAAGTCGATGAAATTATTATTTTTATTTTTTTTTCACACTTCGGGTTCGTGACATTGTTACTCAACTTAACACTGTATTTTGTTTTAGCTTCACACTATATCTTGCACATAGCAGAGGGAATTTCCTCGATTGGGAATCGAACCCACAACCCGTCACGTTTACGGTTGTACGCTTGTGTCCATGCGCCACGACTAGTTTCACTTGTTTTATCAAAGTAAAAAAAGTAAAAATAATAAATTTCGCTAGGTAAATATTGAATCTTGCCATCGCGAGTTGTAAAGAAAACTCACTGCACCACGACGGCCTCTAAAACTTGTTTTCTTGAGCACGATGTACCTCGCAAACAGCAGAGTAGGCAGAGGGAACCTAGCATTAAGACACTCCGTTCCTCATTTTCAATTGAGTCTAGAGTCATAAGTTCCCTAAAATACAAAGTAAAAACATAATAGTCCCCCAGACAGTATAAAATTAACGAAACAATTGTTCTATTAAATGTACCAAATAATATGTAATACTTAATGGGTTTTGTGAACTTACGCTTCGCTGTCACATTATACCCTTAATATATAGAAACTGAGTAACCGTCCCTACAGAGCAGTAAGTAGGTTTCAGTAAATGTTCTAAAAGCTTAGATACTGTTACTTTTGATTTAAATTTATTTATAAGTTATGTTTTCTTATTTAATTGAAAGTTGGTGGCGTAGGGGCACAAGGGTATAACTGACTATAACGCGGCGGCTGTGGATTCGACCCACCCACGACTTTATTTAATTAATTGTATTTATTAATATTTTCATTTCTTCGCTCTGGCTCCAAGGCAAGTCACAATTTAACCCGACGCTGAGTTCCGCCGCTCCACACGCAATGCCTCGAAAAATTCAGAGGAAAGTGGATGACGGAGTGATTTAACACTAGGTTATCTGTGGCTACCCTGCTATATGCGGTTAAAGGGTGAAGTTGCTTAATAGGAGAATTGATGGGTTCATTTGTTTGTATTGATGTTTTGATTTATTAATAATTTCAATAAAATCATTAATTTTGCTTTTTGGTTCTTTAGCTTCACGGAGTGACATTTCGTTCTCTACTTTCTACTCAATTTTCATCGCATTGCGTGTTGAGTAAGTGCTGCTAAAGCACGGTCACTAATTATTTCTTACCAGGGCAAGAAAATCATAGTAATTCATTCTTCCGAGAGGTAATGAAACTCACAACCGTCGCGTTGTCAATAAAACTCTGTTTTACTGCGTCACGACGACCTTATAAGCCTACAATTTGATTAATTCGATTGCTTAGCCTATGAATACTATGCACAGGACCATAGCCCGAACTACTTGCTTAACGTGTTTATGCTAAATGCTTTAGATTTTTATTTTTATTTCTATAATTTATAATGTATTTTATTTTCACTGTTGCTTTTATATTTTTGTAGCTTGTTTTAGCTACAAAAATATAAAAATAACAATTCTTATCGATTATAATCCTTTGTCGATTGTAATAAATATCGTTTATGCTGCAACAAAAAAGAAAGAACAAAATTCAGACCTACTACTTGTGGTGTGAAACGCCACATTCCTATTTATACACAATTTAGAACAATACCGTGCCAAAATTATATAATTTATTTGGCACTCGTTTAGAAAATTAAGCTTATACTGGCGGGCCCTGTAAAATAAATAAAACTGGTGTATCGAGGCTTCATATAACCAGAACGCGATTTCCCCCGAGGAAATATTGTGTTAAGAAAAAAGTGATTGTAGGTCTTTGAGTCAAATATTTCAACAAAAGTTTTTTTTTCTTTAATCGCTTAGCATTATTTAAATATAGCACGGTAGTTAGAGAATTTATTGCCGTCCGAAAAAATAAATACTATTACTGATATAAATAAGACCGTCGTTTAATTGTAGTCGGTGTCTAACAGTTACACATCCGATGTCTGTTATTGTGTAGAGTTGAAGTGTCAAGACATTTCTTTCTCCACTTTCTGTATCTCGTAAACAGCAAGGACTAGGTATTAAGTATATTCCGTTGCTCATTTTCCGAACGGATATTCCTTTGTGTGTGAACTTTAGTTTTTATTTGAATCAATTTTTTTAAAATTCTTGAAAAATTTGTAGTATTTCTGATTTATTAAAGATAGTGAAAATTTCATAATTTTCTTTCATCTCTTATGAAAGTAATATCGATAACACCAGGAACGAAATTTATCGTCGAATGGGGTTCGAACCTGCATACGTTGTTTCTATCACCAAACTGTCAACTGCTGCACCACGATGATGTCATACTTTACCATTCATTATTATTGTAATGTTTTAATTAAAACAAATACATTAGTATTATAACATTTTATATGGAATTTAAAACACTATTACATAGAAACTAAGGTTCAAAACAAAATACAGTGAATAAATAGGTTTTTTTTGTGGTTCAACGCAAAATTGGAATCCAAGCCCGCTTTATAATACCAATACGTTATAAAACAAAAAAGAGGTCACTGACGTTCGTATATTTTAACATCGATTTTCGACAAATGACACGGAGATTGAAAATTTGTACGCATATTTTGTTTTGTTTTTTGCTTAGTTAGTTAGTTATTAGCCAGACAAGCATGGCCTCGCCTGAATAAACTTATTATTATATAATAGCATAATCTTTATACGAATGAGGCCAGGGGCACAGAGTGTGACTGTGCGACGGGTTGTGGGTTCATATTGGAGTAAATGAAATATTTCATATTTTCAATTTCTTCGCTCTTGTGTCAAAGCAAAGCGCGGCGCTGAGTTCCACCACTCACACTAAGTTTTAACACTAAGTTCTCTCCGCTTACCCTGTTGTGTGTGCGCGATACAATATGAAGACGCTAAAAAAATCTTCATAAAATTAATTAAATATTCATTATATAGCTTTTGTATGAAAGTGGAACAAACTTCCATCCTCACAAGCTTTCACATTTATAATATTAGTAAATAAATCAATAACTATTGCCTTTTTTAGTCCTATAATGTATGTTGTTGCTAATAGTAAATACATGTATAAATAAGTTTCTATCCAGTCAAGGGGTAAAATTAAAATATAGTTCTTTTTGACTTAGTCAATGTGGATAGCAAAACTGAATATGATTTTTTGCTTTACAGTGTTTTTTCACTCGTATCCCGTACATAGGAGGGTGGGCATGGAGACCCTGTGAACCTGTAACACCTATTCTAATTAACCACTTCTGTTTCCGCGCGTCGACCGCTTGTGTTTCTGCGCCGTGTGTGATATTAGATCATTTTAAAATCTATCTATCTATCTAGTACACTGCGAAATTCAATACGCATTTGAAATAGAAGTTGAAGTGCAGTGCACACAATGGTCAAAGATTCGATACCCATTCGAGATAATGATTTATTTTCATTTTATAAGAGAAATGCATCGTTAAGTTCAAGCACTTAACACGCAGCGTTTCGAATCCGATTGGAAAGCGGGGACCGAAGTGTCTCGATATTACGAACTTTCTTTGGCTTATGAAAATTGTGTATATTTATATACTGCTAATTCAACATGTGAAAATTTGGAAAAACATTGATATAAGTAAAATCACAATAATAATGTGTAAAACATTCGAAAATATGAATAATACATTCATTTTGTTGTGAGACAACGTGAAACAACATCGGTTCAACAAGAGATGAATGGTTCATCTTAAGCCTACTTGGCTTATAATAGCTGCTTCTATTATACGAGGTTCAACTGTGTAAAAGAATCTAAGTTTATAGTATGTATTGGTAAAATTATTTATTGTTAGACACTTCGTTCCCCAAAAACCGCCCAATTTACACATCAATACAGAGTTTTACTGTTGTTGACTGGAAGAACTTAACGCTGTCTTCTTACTAGATCGAAGAAATGAAAAAAATAATAATTTTGGGAGTCGAATCCACAACCGTCGCGTGTATAATCATCACACGCTGCGTCAGGACAGCCTTTAATGCCGTTTTAATGCAATAATTGTCGTGCGGTCAGTCAAAGTGCAGCTGTTAATTTTGATACATGTCTAGTTTTATTATATTAAAATAAAATATGATAGTTATTTTTTAAATGAAATAAAACTTTGGACTTTAATCTATTTAAATTAAATTGTCATTTATATAAATTATTTAGTTAGATAATATACAGGCTTGGGTATCACAGCATAACTGTATAACTGTATGTAATAACATATGTGTTTCAGCCTAGAATGTAATTGGTTAAACAAAGCGCGGAGTTAAACTCCACCACTTAACACGCATTAATTGAGTATCTTAACACTAGGGTACGCTTGAAAAAATAAACCAAGAATGAATATTGGCCCTAACTCAAAATCTAAATATCATTTATTCAATTAAGCCATTTCAAGTACTTTCGAATCAAGAAGTCAACTTACATAAAAATGTCAGTACTGTCAGTCCTACGGGAAGTTACTAGCTACTATTGTACTGTCTCAGTAATTTCACCGTTTAAACTAACAGATGGACAAAGTAACTTTAGCATTTATATTGGTGGCAGATGAAAACCGCAATTGATTGGTATTAGCGTTCCAGCGTTTCGTAAATAACGTTTTATTAACACGATCTGCATTTGCCGTTTCAATTAGTTGTTATTTATTTATTAAGAGGCTATAGTGCAGTGGCACAGCGTTTGACAGTAAACGTGACGGTAGTCGCTTCTATTCCCACTTGTGTGAATGATTAGAGTCAAATTATTTTTATTTTCCTAATCTGGTAAGCAAAACACGGGGTTTAGTAACTCCACTCAACACATAATCTCTCGAAAATTGGCCGGAAAGTAAGGAACGGAGTGAACGGACACTAGGATCCCTCAGCCTAACCTGCTGTTAACCGGATGCAGCGTGAAGATAAAAAATACGTAAAATGAGCATGTCATTAGCACCAAGCCTTCATTAGTGTGTAATTTGTCGTTCAAAGTAATCCATAAGGAGTTTTTTTATGACCCTTTTGCGTACTTTTACATGTATGAACATTATTTGCACTTTACGGCTGTATGTTGCGTGTTCTACGCCCATATAAGCCTTTACCGGAAATGACGAAATGCTGTAATAATTTATTATGCTAACTAATTACACTGCGTGGTGGCGAAGTGGTAAAACGTTTGACTGTCCAACGCGACTGCTGTGGATTCGATCCAATTTGAGTGAAAGTAGTATTTTCATTTCTTCGCTTTGGTAACACTACAAAGCCTGGCAATACGTGATGTCACGAAAATTAGTCGGAACGTGGGGAACGGAGTGTTTCAACACTACGTTCCCTCTGGCTACTCTGCTATATAAGTTATAGAACACAACCTGAAGCTACGACAAAAAAAAAGAAATTACTGTTAAATGCAAATTTAATTTTCATTTAAATCGTGTATAAAATGCGGTCAATTTCAAACTACCTGGCTGCGATTGCAAAAAAGACGAATTCTTATTTAAAACTGGCGGAAACGAAGCTCTAGATTAGCATTAAATAATGCATATGAATTGAGAATTAAATGTCTTGTATACCATTTCATTTCAATTTAAATCTGTGAAGGCAGTGGCACAAGCATGCGTTTGTAATCACGACGGTTGTAGGCTCAATTCCCACTTGGGGGAATGAAAAATTTAATATTTTCATTTCCTCGCCCTGGTAACCAGACAAAGCGCAGCGTTGAGTTCCACAACTCAATGCACAATGCCCCTAGAATTCGGCAGAAAATGGGCAACGGACGTGTCTTAATGGGAACGGAATGTCTCAACACTAGTTCCCCTACGTGTGGAATACAGCACGAAGTTTAAAAATTTTTTGTAAAATATAAAATTAAAAGTAACAACAAGGTAAAAGGTCGAGTGTCTGTGACATTGGCTTTAGATGAGCACACTGATGTGCGATCATTAATTTAATAACGTTTGAAACGTGAAAATATTTTTAAAAATATAAAATATTCAAATTTTTCATAAATATTTTAAAATAAATTTCGATACATTAAAACAGCGTGTCAACGCAGTGGTAGTAAGTTCGATTGCCACTCCGGTAATAAGACAAAGCGCGGAATTAAGGTTGCGGAAGAAAACCCAAACATTAAGTCTAATAGACCTAGTGTTTGGGATTTATTATAAACTTATCTAGATATATTTTCTAGGATGGGGACCTCGGACCACCCGGCTAACTTTCTTTCTACGCCCATGACTAGGTCCCATGACTGACTTGTTACATGCGGGATACAGCGTGAATGTCTTCTTTTTCTTAAATTGTTGTTAATGCTGTTAGCCCTACTGGCTTTTACAGATACACCGGTTGGGTAAAAAATTGCAAGTACTATGAATGTGGCTGCTTGTGACTATACCGACGGCGGTAAGGCGGTCCCCTGCGGGTCTCGAAACTTGCAGCCGTCGAACCAACGGGAAGAATGCCTTCTTCTCCTTCTTGCTTCTTATCTTTTCTGGGGCCGTCGTTTTCAGAGAATCAGAAATATCACAGAAAAATAGATTAGGTCAAGATCATCTTATTAATTTTTTTCAAGGGTATACATAACAATATCGCAAGAAGTTTCCAAGCGCTAATGACCACCAACCTTTATAGTCTAAAGCAGCCTCATTAGTGGGAGTGGTACTCTAATAGGCACTTTATAGGTTCTCAGGTCGCTGTGTTAACAATATACTTGTAAAATAAACTTTTTTTCCATAGGAATGGTTCATTCAATGTGTATTACTTTAATTTTCAGGTAACCTAGTGTTAAGTGTCTCTGTCTCCTTCTTCTCAAACAGTTTTTCGAAATATAGCGTGTTCAGTGGCGGAACTCAACGCAGTGCGCTTAACTTGTTGACAGTATTCATTTACTAAAAAAAAGCAAATTCTAAGCATTTCATTCCCCCTTGTGGGAATCAATGTTATAACCGTCGCGTTTACAAGCACGTGGCTGGTGTGTGGTTGTTTGGTGGTTTGAATTCTTTCTTTCAAGAGGATTGTCTTAACACTGGATTCTCTTTACTCTGCTATATTCAATAGCTGCGTGAAGCTACAATAAATTATCACCAATGGAAAAGTATGTGACTGCAAACGTAGTTGTTGTGGAATCGGTACCAACACGAAGGAATGATGGTAGACAAAGCGCGGCGTTGAGTTTCCCTACTTACACACCCACACGGAGTGTCTCGAATTCTCTTTTGTGTCTTAATATATTATAAAAATAAAGTAACAATGAGAGGCCTGTCGTGGCGCAGTGGCACAAAGTGTGACTGTAAAACCGACTGGTTGTGGGTTCGA
>DWAN01000481.1:0-23650 GCA_018230445.1 Heliconius hewitsoni | reverse complement strand
AGCAGGGTAGGCAGAGGGTACCTAGTGTTAAGACACTCCGTTCCCCACTTTCTGCTGAGTTTTGGAGGCATTGCGTGTTGAGTGGCAGAAATTAACGCCGAGCTTTTACCTCGACACCTCGACGAAGAAATGGAAATACAAATTTAAGTAAAAAAATCATCTCCTCGAGTGGGGAACCCACAACTACTCGGTTTTACATTCAAACTTTGTGCCACTGTGCCACGACTGACAATGATTCAATTTGAGTTTTGTGATTCGATTTTAATCATAAAAAAATCATTAATGTTTTGTTACGACATTATCACCTAAAATGATCGTGCGTAAAAGTTTACTTTACAGACTACCACGCAGAGTGAGCAGAGTGAATTTAGTATTGAGACACTTACTTCCTCGTTTTGTGGCGGAACTCACCCCCACGCTTTGCCTCATTACCAGAGCGAAGAAATGAAAATATTAACATTGTTTAAATCGTAAATTTACTGTATTTTCATTTCTCTGCTCTGATAGAAAAACATACAATTTTTCAAATGTCTCTGAAAAATGAAAGGTGCGTACTGAACGGAGTGTTTTAACACTTGTTTCCCTGTACCTATCTTGTTATACAGGAAAAAGCGTGATGCTGTTTTTTTTTTTCATTTCGTATAAAAAAATTAACAAAGTAAATTATTAACTACCAGTACAATATTAATTCTATATAAATAGCCAACATATCAAAAATTTAAAACTATGGAGCAAATGACGCAATAGTTTCACCAAGTTGATAATGATTGACTTTAACGTTATCCTGTGACAAGCAACAAGGTTTTGTCATTTAGTTTTTGGTATTATTGGATGAATTTATTTTATTCAAGACTAATTAAGGTTAATTTAAGACTATCGTATCGCAGTACAATAGCGTACGTGTGATGGTCGTGGGTTCGATTGTAATTGGGGAAACGATAAATTTAAAAATATTTTTATTTTTACCGTTCTAGTAAGATATATTTCAGCATTAAGTTCCGCAACTCTAGGCTAGGCTTGAATATAAAAAAAAACTGGATACCGCCAATTTTTGTACGTAACCATCGGTAGGCGAACCCCACTCGCGCTTGTCTGATATTTATTTTCAAGTTTCACGTTGTATTCCGCTTATAGTGGCTTAGGCAGAGGAATACTACTGTTAAGACTTTTGAGACATTACGTGTTAAGAGGACACAGCGCCACGCTTTACGTTGTTAGCGGAAAAAGAAATAAAAATAATTCATTCCCTCGATTGGAAATCGAACCCACAACCAGACCTTTTACAATCAGATGCTGTCTCACTGCACCACGGCAGTGTTAAAATTTTCTCTATTAATGCAGATATCTAAAGATTTCATCTCGCTAGTTTTGTAATTTTAGAATAAAATATTAACACAAATTTTACAAAGTTGTTAAACTTTATAGCCTTTTATCCGATGAGCGCAGTTCAAATTGGTATTGCAGTTGCTTCTAAGTTTTAAACTATATGAGTATTTTGATATTACAAATAGATGAAAGTTATCGCAGTGCAGTGGAGAGTTCTAAATTACTGCGTTTTCTAAATTAAGCTTAAATGCGGCTGTTATATGTATAATATAACGGAACATAATTGAGGTTGTTGTGTACAACTACTACATTGTGACTGTAGACCATCCTGGCTTCGATTCCCACCGACTGGAATGAATATTTGCAATTTTATTTAAGTTCTCGGTATTTTTATTAAATTATGTATAGATTACGAGTCTAAAAATGTAAAATATTTATTTAGAAAACGTATTTTTCTTTCCTTAGTGTGAAATAACTCTTTAAAAATGTCATAAATAGTTAACAATGTTTTTAGAGAAAAAGAAAAAATGGGACCATTATAGAACTACTTGGAAGCAGATAACAACAGACTTAAAAACTCGCACTTGATTGATTTTTTGATTTTTACTATATAAAACAAAAAGATACTGGTTAAATGGAGATTATATTTACAGCATATCTAAAATAACAATTGTTCTATTAAAATAATGTCAGACAATGTAAAAACTAAGCTATTACTTTAAAGTAACTTCGTGATAGAGAAAGATAGTCTTTCTCGGCACAAAGTTGCCCTCAATATCAAGATTAATCGTTGACACACTGACTCGGTGTCGTACAAGGACGATGCTTAAACCTTATATACTGTCGTTTATATACGTATTATAATTAACTTTTTCTTGCGGTTTTACCCGCGCAGTATATATGTCATAAAATACTCAATTTTAAACATCTGTAGCTTTGACCATAAATATAGTGGGTTCCATCGAAACTATTATCGTGATATATCACGTTAATAGTTTCTATTAGGTATATTATAGAATGTGGCCTATAGTAGATATTCCTCGGTAAATATACTGTAATTTACAAAAAAGATTTTTTCAGTTCGAACTAGTAATTCCTGAGATTAGCACCGTCAACCAAGCAAATTCTTTAATATTAGTATAGATATAATGGCCTATGTTTTTTTAATGAAACTTACATTTAAGAACTATACATGACTGATGAATCGATTACACTAGGATTGCCTAGAAGAATCCTACCGCAATCACCTTTAATATTTTTTTTTCGTAATGCGCTTTAGACTTATATTTAAGAATGATATTCTTAAATATAAGTTTCATTAAAAAAAACAGATCCCTGCAGATTTAAACAATGAAATCTTGACCTATAAGTAATATAGTTGTTTACTTAAGAGATGCCAAACGAAGAATTGCATAATTGTTAAACATATACATTGGGATTTATCCCCATTTATCGAAAAAAAAAACATATACTTTACGAAAAAAGGAACATTACTTACTTAGTACGTACACAAATATCTGTTCAATTTGAACACAGTATACATATTTTATGTTTTTTCTTGAACAATGCGTTACCAGAAAAAAACCGTAAGGTGCAATTTGGACACACGCAACGAGGGTTCCGTACCAATTTACTGATTGCAAGCCACAGAAAGTATTTCTCTCTTGCAGAACAATTAATAATGTTGTTGTATTTGTATTAAAAGTTGAAAAACTTACTAAGTTTGTCAACTCGTGGGTGTATTTAGTAATTTTGTACGAAATTAATTACAAATATGAGGTTATAAATTTCAATCTTGAGAAAAATGGTCTTGTTATAACGACAGACGGACAGACAGACGAATAACAAAGATGATTTTATACAGGTTCCGTTTTTTATTTTAAGGTACGGTATCCAAAAAAGCATTTTTCTTTAGATTTCATAAAATATAACAGAATTCGTAGTCATAGTATAAATGTGACCTTCAAGCCATGTTTATGGGTGTGTGCGAGAGTGCTTGGCATGTGTCCAAAAAAATTCACCATCTTATAAATAAGGGAACTTTGTAAAAATACAATGTAATTTTATTGTTTAACTAACAACAATGTAACGTATAAGTTAGTTTTATATTTAATTTTCACAATTTTAGTACTTTTATAGTATGGTCTGTCTAAGACTTTTGCAGAGTTGTAGGTAGGTAAATCATAGTTTATTATTGAACTTCTTTAATTTTATACATTTTATTACTTATTTTAAGCTTAAAAATTGCCGCTAAGTAAGTTTCTTCTTTTAACTTCAAGTTGTCATCTATTGAATGGCAGCGGGAACCTAGAGTTAAGATATTCCATTCGTCATTTTTCGCCGAGACCTCAAGGCATTGCGCGTTGATAGATCAACGCCACGCTTTGCCACATTGTCATAGCAATGAAATAACAATCTAAAGTAATTCATGCCCTCGAGTGCGGATTGAACTCACAACCGTAGCTTTTACAGACACATCCTTGAGCCACTGAGCCACGCGGCTTTATTACCATTCAAGTGAATGAAATCGTTATAAGCTCCTTGTTCCAATTCCATTGAGGAGATATCCGCCGCAATGAAAGCCAGTTGCCGAGCCAGCCAAAGTTGCGCTACATTTTATTTTTACTTTTTTCTCATATGACAGTGTGGTTAAAGATTTTTACTAATATGTAGTAAATAAATAATTTGAACCCTTGTTTAACCTTGGTACCCTTCTAATCACGTGACTTTTACACTAAAAATGTCATGTCATACATTTTCAAAATTTTCATTAACGCTAATAGAATTCATGATGTCTCCATAAAGTCCCCCGTCCTCTTAATGGTCCGTTTTGGTAATATTTGTGTTTAGTATTATTAATAATGTTTTGTATCCAAGGAAACTTTATGTTAATACTCTGTCAATTTAGTGTCAGAATGTAACACTACGTTTTGTCTAACAAGGGTAAACATATGAAAATAAAAATAAAACTAGGAGATCGAACCTATTACCGTCAAGCTTACAGTGATATTCACCCAGCTTGCTAATGGCACCAAAAAATGGCACCAAAAACTTAACTTACAATACTACAATATAATATTTTTAATGTACGAGTATATCGACACGGTATGATTTGATGTATGAAATTTAACAGCTCATAATATTGCAAATATTTTAATATTGTCACTTAAATTCATATACATTTACTATCCGCGTTAATTAATAGGTCATTAGGTAAAAAGCCCACATTGTGCAATACAGATGATAAAATAATATGAAAATCTAAAATAGCAGCTACATTTTACCGCATAGCAGGAGAGACGAAGAGAACCTAATGTCGAGATAGTCTGCACTTTACGCTTACTTACTTTCTTGACATGTGCGTGATGAGTGGCGGACCCCAACGCCGTGCTTTGTTTTGTGAAATGAAACTAATTCATTACCTCGAAAGGAGATCGATCTCTCTACCACCATGTTTACAGTCAGACGCTGAACATAGATGACCTTTGATATAATATAAGATATGCTGTGAAATAAAATAAGGGGCCAATCGTGGCGCAGAGGCACAAAAAGTGACTGTACAATCGACTGGTTGTGGGTTCGATCTCCACTCGAGGAAATGAAATATTTATTTACATTTATATTTTCATTTCTTCGCTCTGGTATCAAGGCAGAGTGCGGTATTCAGTTCCGCCACTCGACACGCAATGCCTCCAGAACTCGGCGGAAAGTAGCGAACGGAGTGTCTTAAATGTAGGTTCCCTCAGCCTACCCTGCTGTGTGCGGGATACAGCGTGAAGCTGATTATATTTTTTTTATTTGCTGTGAAATAAATTGCGCTCTTTTATAATAGTTTTTTAAAGTCAACATTTTTTGGGAGATAAATGTTTTATTGTACTTCACTTTTTATTAATAAATAATATAAATAAATGAATACATAGCTTCACGTGGAACCCCTTATATAGTAGATAGGCGGAGAGATTCTGGTGCTAACAGTTCATTCTCCACTTTCTGCCCAATTTTCGCGACATTACGTGTTGAGTGGCAAAATTTAGTGTCGCGAAATGTCTTAACCTGGTTCTGGCAGCTAGCCCTACAAAATGTAAAAAATGCTTGTACACTTCCTCCTCTATATTAAATTGAACGCATAAAGTACGCATTCGGTTGCTAGATCCACTCTCATACATATACATGGAGATACCTTCCTTACTATATATTATTCAAAGAAAGGCGACATTTCTTATATGAAATGCTTAAATTTTAACATGACCTATAATTTGTAACCGTCTTTCGTATCTAATAGCTTATATATATAGTAGCTTGTGGTAAATTGATTTTAGGTGCAATGTTTAGAAGAGGCAGGAAGAGACCCTAGTTGATCTTTGAGAACACAGTATCGATGATACTGGAATAAGGTGACATAAAAACATGAGGACTCTCCGAGGTTTGTATAAACAGGTTGATAAGACTGGCGATGCGCAAGCGTATGCAGAAGCCGTAGGGTTTGGTGATCAGTACTCTCTGGCTACAGGGTAGGATAAAAACGTGAAGCTTAAGAAGATCCAGAATAGATTAATAATGATTACTTCATTTTTCACCCTAAATCCAAAAGGAACCCTTCTAAAATCACTTTGTAGTCTGTCTGTCTGCTAAGAACCTTTACCTCAGGAACGCTTGTAGATGTTGAGTTAAAATTCTAACCATATACTCACATCTATGGCCCCATGATTTCCTGGAAAAATATTATTTCAGTAACAGGCATTCGCTTAAAAAAAAGATAGGGCCGTTTATATTGCAAAAACACATATTTCGATACTATCAAGGGAATCAGAACTGATAGGTTACTTCTGGTTGGTCTAGAATTATGAAATTTGGCAGGTAGCATCTACATAGATAGTACTATTTCAGGAAATTATCTGAAAACTAAACATTTATGGGTAAATCCTAAAAATAATAGACTTATCAAGACCGTTAGTTCAAGTGAGGTTTCTGATAAAAGGGTTCTTTCTAAACAAATCCTGAATTTCAGAAGAAGCTCTGAGACTTAAAATTTTTGTACGGAACCCCGGAACAGTGGGCGAGCCCAACACGCGCTTGTCCAGTTTTTAAGCTATGTATTGCAAAGTAGTGTTGTGTCCTCTACTAAATGCGGGATACAGTACATTGAATAAAATAATAACGAAAATAACCTATCAATATATGTACAAAAATTCTGTATCGAGCGAGAGTAATTTAACTAAAATGGAATATTCAGTTGTGAAGAGCGTTAGGACACGTTGTTTTGAACACTTTTTCATAATAGCCATACAGTCAATTTACATCCAGTGATTTTCACTCGATTCTTGACCGAATATTTTTGTTAAAAAATAAAACTGCAACTGAAAATTTGGAGGAGATAGTTATATTTAAATATACTACATCAGGGATCATCGTTTGGCAGCAGAACAGCGTCTAACTGTAGACACGACTTTTATGGGTTCGATTCGAGTAATAAATTATTGACAATAAATCAGACATTCATTTTCTTTCTTTCACTGGCAACAAGATAGGGTAGAACGCTGAGTTCTGCCACTTAACTTGAAAACTGGTCAGTCAATGGTGAATGGAGTGTACTAACACAAGGTTCCCTTTATCTACCTTACTATGCGGGAAAAGCGTGAATCTTCTCTAAGTAAAGATTGAACTTACAACTATCGCGTTCAGTGAAACACGTAACAACAACAAAAGCTTAATTTAATAATAACATGTAAGTAATCATTCCACGAAAACTTCATGAAAGGCGAGGCGGTATCTATTTCGTTTTCCAACAAAGAAAAATATTCTGAGAAATTAATTATAAAAAAACTATAGTAAAATAAAAAAAATATATATTTTTAAAAAATATAGATTGGACGTGAAAGATTAAATTACAGTAAAAATAAGGTACTTTTATTAGGTAGTATCATATACAATTCAGGGGAATATATTTTTACATAGCTTCACGCTGAATCCCGCAGGGTCACGCTGTATCGCAGAGGGAATCTAGTGTTAGGATACTCCGTTCAACCCATACCGCCCAATTTTGGAAAAATTGAGTATTCACTGTCGAAAATCGGGAATCGAACCCACAATCGTCGCATTGACAGTCCGACGCTACACATTTTTCTTTCACCGCTCTAGTAAGACCAACTCAAACGCTTGTATCAGATTCCAGTGGAAATGCTACTTTGCCACTACTTTGCCTATCTTGCTATGCGAAATAAATTGCGATGCTGTAAAGAAAAAGTCATATTTTCAATCATGAAAATAGTTTAATTTAAAAATATTTTACTTTACAAGCGGGCCGAGTTAGTCAGCGTGTTTAGAATACGACTTCCGTTCTGATGACTACTTAAATAAAATAAAATTACATATAAACAGTATTGTTTTTAGAAAAGTTGAGGTATGAACCGTCCCGAGTCAGGGGTAACCCTTTAAAAGAGGTTCTAGTTCCTACCACGCTAAGGTGGCGTCTCGTTACTTATAAGTTTGTTTTTGTAGCTTCACGCTGTATCGCGCACATAGCACGGTAGTCAAAGGGAACACAGGAACCTAGTGCTTAGATACTCAGTTCCTAGTTTCCGCCGAATTGTCGAGGGATCGCATGTATAGTGGTGCAAATCAACGCCGCGCTTTGCCTCGTTACCAGAGCCGGAAAAATTTAAATATTAATTATTTTATTATCACAAGTGAGAGTCGAACCGACAACCGTCGACTTTACAATCGCACGCTAGTACCCCTGCGCCACGACTGCCTTATCAGAATTTGTAAGATCTTTTATAAAATTATTTTCAAAATGGAGTAGTTACTAAGAGGATGAGTGTATGTCATTTTTGTAGCGTAGCAACTAAAATATTGATTTTCTATCAAAAGGGGCAATACTGCTATCAGTCGCCTCTTATATCTTTACTATTAAATAACTTAGAGCGGT
Organism: Heliconius hewitsoni; assembly: GCA_018230445.1. Lineage (NCBI taxonomy): Eukaryota > Metazoa > Arthropoda > Insecta > Lepidoptera > Nymphalidae > Heliconius > Heliconius hewitsoni. Next base: position 15,396 of record DWAN01000481.1, on the reverse strand, counting down.
ATTTAGAAACTATTATTGACTAATAAAGAAGGTAAGGTAAGGTACGCAAGTCATTTGGGCATGTCGAGAAAATGAGTGATCAAGGAAAGGAAGCTATGAATAACTTAATAAACTAGTGATATCATTAACCCAGACTAGTAGAAACTAGTCTGAAAACCGTGTATTTTTAAAGTAAACGTATAATACGGGTTATCATACAATTTTTTTATCAGCTTCACTTCAGCATAAGCAGAGGGACCCTAGCTCTAAGATATTCCGTTCTCCATTTTCCGTCGATTTCTGGAGGTATTTCGTGCTGAGTGGCGGAACTCATTGCCGCGCTTTGCCTCAACACCAGAGCAAAGAAATGAAAATATAAATGTTAATAAATATTCCACTTCCTCGAGTGGGGATTAAACCCACAACCAGCCGATTTTACAGTCACACTTTGTACCCCTGCTCCACCACCACGACTGGCCTCAATTTTTTTCACACAGATTAATAAATGTTACATTATTTACTGTTTTTATATATATGTAAATAGAACATACACTCCTTCATTTCCAACACTCGTACTTCCCACGATATTAAGTGGCAATTATAAATATCCTTTTGAAGTGGTATTCTTGGAAAATTCTTGGTTTTACTGAAGTAACATATAAAGTAATGGTTGTGGGTACTATTTATTAATAATTTTAATTTAACTTGCCTTGTTAGTATGTGTGTTAGTGAATGTGAAATCTTACAAATTCAATTTAATCCACTTTCCTATAGAGTTGAAAATTTCATTTAGACTTAAGTTCTGATGACAATTAAATTACATGTAAACATTATTGTTGTTAATCTAAAATAGCCACCAAAACAAAATTTCAAATTTTAGCACAATCCACCTAATATGGGTATCGAATAGAAGGGCTAATTTATAAAATACAATTCACTATGAAGAAAAAACTAGAGACAAGCTCTTTTTGTTTAGTACTAATATTTTTTTTCATTAATATTTTACATTAGTTTTTGATTATATTTGAACATTAAAAGCTCAGAAGGTACGGGGTTGAGTTCTCATCTCTGAAATCATTGGTTAATCATAGTTTAAGCTGTCGTAGCGCAGTGACTATATATGACGCTGCTTTACTATATACATTAACTTATATGTATTTTCATTTCAGTAGACAAAGCACAAAGTTGCGTTCCACATCCAAAATACAATGTCTCGAAAAATAGGCGGTGCGTGGGGAATGGAGTGTCTTTACACTGAGTTCACTATGCCTATCGTGTTATGCGGGAAAGAGCGTGAAGCTAAAGAAAAATCGTACTTTTTCTTCTTCAGCTTTATAATGTATCCCGTATATAGCAGGATAAGCTGACGGTACCTGGGAACCTATTGTTAAGACACTTCATTAAAACATTTTCATTTTCTAAATTTCGATCGATTCGTGTTAAGCGGAGACATTCAACGTCGCGCATTGCTTTGTTACTAGAGCGAGGAAATAAAAATAATTAATACTTCATTTCCCCGAGTGGAAATCGAACCCACGCACGGGGCATAAGCCCCTGCGCCACGACTTCCCTCAAGTTATACATATATTTTTCAATAAATTTAACGTTTAAACCAGCGCACTACATCTCTGCACAGCAGTGACGCATGGCGGCGCCATCTGCAAAGATTACTTGTGAATAATGGCAGCATTTGTACTGAGCTTTTACGTTTGCCCGAAGACAATGTTTAGCTTAAATATAACTGCAATAAGCTTTGTTACAGTGACCTCAAGTGATTTAGAGCTTTTTGGTGCTTTTTGGTCTCTATGAAGATATACTTGTGGTTTAGTATTTGTGTGGTGATGGTCAATTTGTTTTAGATATGTATGTATTTCGACTGTACATAATAGTTACAATTTTTATATACGATTATATATTAGAACTTACCCACTACAGACGAAGCCTTTGCGCTTCTTGCAAACCGCCAAAGCACTTTTACGATTAATAAATACTATTAGCTATAATCAAGCTACATCAATTTATTATAGTCGTACTATTACTTATTGACGTTGATAATATCACCGTAATATAATTTTTCTTTTTTAAGATTTTAAAATTATTATTGCATATGTTTAGAGTTTCTCCAAAAAATTGTTTTATTAAGTGTGGAATAACAGTCCAAAATATATACAATAAGAGATTCTATATTTGAGTGCACTGTGCATGGTACACTTTGACATTGTCGAATTAACTATGAAACTACTTGGCGTTCCATAGATTCACCTTTCGGGTGCCCTTCACGTTGCAGTATAAGGGGTTCAGGGGAGTCCTGCGACCCATGTGTAGGTTTAACGAAAAACGTGAAAAATAAAAAAATATATATGTGTTACCTTTTACATACATATTGAACGATAGTTTTTAAAACAATTTTCTGTATAATATAATAATAAACGTAAAAACACTAGCATTTATCCCAAAACTCCCATTAAACTTTAGTTACTGTGCTGATAACGGTTATCATATAAATAACGGTTAAACGGTTTATTTATTTCACTATTAAAATATATTGGGCGGTAGTGGCGCAAAAGCAATGTTTGACTACAAGCGCGGCGGCTGTGGGTTCTGGGCCCTGGTAGCAGACAAAGGGCGGTGTTACGTTCCACCACTCAATATGTAATGAATGGAACATTGGGCGAAAAGTGGGGAATGAAGTGTCATAACGTTAGTTTCTCCGAATCACTATTTTAGTGTACCCAATGCTGTATCTCACACATATATGGGCACAGGAAACCTGGAAACCTAGTATTAAGGTACTCCGTTTTCATTAAGACACTTCTGTTCACTACTTTCCACCGAATTCTTGTCGAATTTTGATTGGCGTTTTGTCTTGTTGTCGTTACCAGAGCGAGCAAAAAAATATCAAATATTTTATTTCCTCGAGTAGGAATCGAATCTGTGGATTCGATACACGCTTGTGCCCCTGCACCACAACTGATATCTACAATTTTAGAAAGTTTTTTCCATCATGCCTGATTTTAAAAGGAACCACAGAGTAGTAAATTTTAATAATCTATTGTTAATGGCGCAGATGAAAATATTCTATAAGGAAGTATAGAAAATTGTGAGTCCACTATTCAAATAGCCTGGGGATTTTTCTTTAACTTTACTGCTTGAAACAACGTTTTTTTTTTTTACTTTTCTTTTTACTGCTTGAAACAACGTTTTTCCCTCTGGTTTGACCACCTCCTACCTGTACTATAGTTATCATCCGATATGTTAACATCTACATGTCAAAATACGAGTATATTGGCTGACTTATATTTAAAAAAATATATATTTACCATTTATTGATTTGTATAGCAGTAAGCAGAGCGGACCTAACGCTAAGAACGTTAAGACGCTCCGTTTTATAAACATTGCATACCCCTGCGCCGCAACGGCTTTTTATCGATGTTTCATCATAGCTTTTCACAGAAACAAAATAAGGACACTAGCCTAGATTTTTAAAATTTCAAAGTTTCTTTCGTATCGCGCCTGCTTTCGCAAACATAATCTCGACGACGAGATTTCCCTTTGTGGGTGATATAAGGGCCCTTTATAGAAGGGTCTCGCTTGACTTAGAACTTGCCTGTATCTATGGCTTGTGATACTTTTATAAAACCTCCATAGGACTATCAATAAATTAAGAATAAGTGTTACTTAGGTTGTAGAAAATCTTTTTTATGCATAATTAGATCTTCTATGGCACAGTGTCTGTCTGTAATCGTAATGATTGTTGATTCGATTCCTTTTAAGATAAAACATAACACATAGGATTAATAATGTGAAAATTGAAATAATAAAGTAATTAGCAAAATTCCTTTCAAAATAAATTAGGACCAATTATATTGAGTGATAGAACTCAAAACTGGTTGTTGACTTACTTGAGCTGTCAAATAAAAGTTAGACATGCGCGATGCCGAACGTACGTGGCGTAGAACGCTGAAATTTTACATATATTACTAAAACGGAGGAATAAGATATTTTTCGTTTTACTATGTTATTGTTTTAAATAAAATCTTTCCGCGAGTGGGAATCGAGCACACAACCATCACAATTTACAATCACATTATTCCGTTATAAAAGCTCAAAATAAATAAAAGAATACGTAACACAACAGCAACAAAATGTAAAACAATTTTTTAAGTCGGAAAATAAAAGATACTTTGGCTGGAGGAATCGAGTTCATTCTTTACCGTAAACAGTTGGGATTGCTAGTCATTTTTCAGTTTTATCGACTATGAGATTCCACCTCCCTTTAGAAAGAATTATGTTCATGTATGATTTTTTATTTTTTTTTCAGCTTCACGTTGTATCCTGCACATAGCAGGGTCGACAAAGGGAATCTAGTGTTAAGACACTCTGTTCCCATTAATATACTTCCGTTCCTGAATTTCCGCTGAACTCCTTTACGTGTTGAGTGGCGGAACTCAACAACGCGCTTGGTCGTTACCAGAACGAAGAAATAAAAATAATTGACCCACACAGTTACTGTGCCAACGTACCACGACGGTCTTAATGTATATAAAAAAATCTAATCATGTTTACGCTATCCTCGAGGATCCTGGAGGCGCTTAACCTCGACATAGAATTAACAAAATAATATTATGTCGGATAGAACCTTAGCGTAACGTCAAATCAATTAAACTAAACCAAATTCCGTTTTAGTCTGGCTAATATCACATTAGAAACCTAGTAACTCAGGGTAGCACAATAAAGCTACGGACTATGAATACGTACTGATTCTAAAAATAAAACTCCACAGCGACGCTCCTATTTATCCGAAGCCGTGCGATGGAATTATGTTGGTAATAAATTAAACAACTGCATATTAAAGTTTAAGGGTATACATTTTGTTCTTATACTACTCTGTCATAATATTTTACTGTGGAACACTGAAACGGATTCTTATTTTACAACCAACGTTGAATTTATTTCGGATTTATTCAACTCAGCAACGAAAAGACATTAAAAAAATATATTTTATTTCTAGTATTATATGTATTAGTATTAATTTACTTGTATTGTATTAGTCAAAATATAAATAAAAAATACTTCGTTTAATTTTTGTATGAAGTTTTTTTATATATATAGAACCACCACAACTAACGTTTACAAACCAATAATCCGCAAATGCTATGTAAAAAAAATTGACCAATTATTTTTTATTTATATCTTGACTAATACAACTTCCCGTTTAAGTTACTTAAATTTAAATGACACTCAAATTTTATTTCGAGATGCTTTAATTAAAAGTATTTTCGCAACTCTACTGTCTGTCTGTAAATAACACTATTATGTAAATAAGCGCATTTGCTGAAGATGCTGTGAAAGATAAAAATAAGACGAGCTCAAGTTGTGAAGAGCTTGAAAATTCATGCTACGTGTAATGATATTTAAAATGTTTTTCTTTTGAGGTTTTTCATTTGATATTATACTATCTAAATTTATTTTATGTTGAACTAGAGAACCAATTCGGCCATATAATAACTGACCATACAACAAAAGTTTTTGCTTCACGTGTTAATATTGAAATTATTTTTAATGAAATACATACATAGCATCAAGCTGTATTCCCTGGCAGGGTAGCCAGAGAGGACGGAACGCCAAATACTGCGGTCTCTGCAATACCTCTTTCGCCTCGTCCACTGTCCTCAACCTCCTCACATACGCCCTCGAGGGGTCCTTATGCTTTTTACGTAACCTTTTTTCAGTATCATCAACCTTGTATTTTCAAAGATCCCCCTGCTTGTCTTACCACTCGTTTTTTCATAAATCTTTTTTGCCATTATTTCATCACTAATTTGCTGAACGTGTTGTGAACAAACTGAGTCGAGTTTTGTTTAATTTTTGTTTTAGTGAAAATGAAGGAGAGAATGAATAAGATTGAACCTACAAGCATATTCCATCAAAAATACGCCAAATATCAGCTACCCTCAAAATGCCATTTGTAGACAAAGCGAATCGATTCGGTCTCGGCCCCTTTCTACTTTACTACTTCTACTTACGGTTGAAGTAAATGTACAAGGTTTTGGTACATGGAGGTGGTATTATAGCGAAGTTCGGGCTTTTGGTTGGAAACAATACTATTGTGCATTGAATCTTGATTGTAACTGTAGGTAAGTACTAAAGTACTTAGTTAATAGTGTAGATGGACTGTATTGGTTAGTTGTTGCAATTTCCTTAATGGAAGATAGATAAGGATTGAATTGAGTGATTTGTCACTGATAACGTATATACTAATATTATTAAGCTGAACAGTTTGTTTGCTTGAACTCAGACATTATTGTTTATAAAAATAAAAAAAAAAGTTTATTTTCAAGGCAAAAAAAAACATTTCAATGAATATTATTCAATTGTGATCATGAAACAATCAAGGTCTTGTGACGCATAGTTTCTTTATCGAAAAATTTTTTATACCTAGTCATGTTTAGTTTTGAAATAGCCCTCTCTCTATACCTGCGGTTAAAGTCTACTACTAAGGTCTCGCGATACGTACATCTTTTGGAATTGCAATTTATTATTGGAAATTTCTTTTAATTTAATTATGATCCTAGATGATATGGCTTCTCAAGACTACTAAAAAATATAATTAAACTTTTTGTGGTTTTTCTATTATCTTATAATTTTATTAATATCAGAAAATAAGCCCTCGACACGAAAAGCTTCGCTCAGCTCACAAAAGGAATAGAAAACCACTATACAAAAATCTCTTGAAAAATTGAAACCTTATCTTTACTTACAATCGAAAAATGATTTAAATAACAAGTTTAATTCCTCTGTTTAATGAAATTAAGTCAAAAGCACATCAAAGAGCTTTCAAGTTCATTAATATCTATTCAACTAAAATATTGTACCAACTACGTAATAATCTTCCAGAGCCAAATAATGATGAAAGACCTCCTTCCAAACTTCTTGAAGTTATGAATTACGAAAGTTTAGCGATAATTAAGTGTCCCCGCTTAATATTATAAAGTGTCAAGAATTGACGGGTACAGCCTCGCCTTTGGCGTCGCGTCTGCGCACATCACGATGTTCTTGGGTATTTGACCTACAAAAAAGATTTACTATTTATAAATAAATAATGGAGAGCAGAAAATGCTTGTTAACTGTATAAAAAAAACTGAATTTCAACGTACAAATTCAGTTTTTTTTTATTATAGGTATTGGGTATTTTCAGTCTCTTAAATGTAAGAATTATATTGACATATTAAGGAAGAAAAAGTTAAGTCAAGAATATATATATTTTTAGATTATATTACTGATTTCTTTTTAATTATTAGGATAAAACTGACGATAGAATGAAAATTAAATTTTGTCAGCACAAATGATATACCGGTATCATTACATTTGGTGCAACAGTGACATATTTGCATTCTTTTAAGAATCGCAGGATACTCAAATTAAATTTTGTAAATAATTTTCAATGCCATTTCTTTCTTTGTTAACTTGTTTCTTTTTTAATGTATTTACGTCCATGAAAAACAGAGATGTCCATAGTCGCTATTACTATAATTATTCTATATCTTACTTACTACTCACTTATTAAGAATTTAAAATATTTAAATAATAATTTTAGTAATTAGTAGGTACATGCCCTTTTTAATGCCATATTTGTATCAAAGTAATTACAGTAATAACTTTTTTTAGCTCCATGCTATATCTCACGTGTAGGAGGGCAGGCAGAGAGGACCTACTGTTAAGACACTCCTTTATCCACTTTTCGTCCAATTTCCAAATATTGAGAGTTTAGCGGTGGATCTCAACGCTGCGTTTTATCTTCTTACCGAACCGAGGAAAAGCATATATTTCCTTCCTCCGTGAGCACATTGAACCACAACTGTCACATTTACAGTCGCTGTACTGTTAAAAATCGAAAATGCTCTTCCACAGTGTCTGTTTTAGCATTCATAAAATTTGATAATAAATCTATTATTATTCATTATAAAGATGCTAATTTATTAACATTGCTAGAAATATAAAGGGGCCGTACTTATGAATCAATTACGGAAATCATTTCAGAGGTTGCGTTCACGAATATTTACAAATTCTGCATAATTTATCTTTTGGCTGACTAGAAATATTGTTTTCATTATCATTTCGACTCTGTGGTGTAGATAGAATAACATAAGACATTACTGTAGAGTGGCGTTCAAAATTTTAATAAAGTACTTCAATGTAGTGCTATTAAAATGTAAAAAAGCGGACAAGCTTATCTTTTCAATTATTTGTACATTTATTAAAATTTATAATTTTCTAGGACAATGGAACGGGTCCCTGTAGATTTTGATTAAGCACCGAATTTCATACAATATTTCATTTTTTTTCTTTCTTATAGAAGAACTGCTTAAAAATATTTAGCTACCGTTGTTTTAATGTTTATGTGAATAGTAAGTATCACAGGAACATTTATTTTTTATAAATATTTTTAATGTAAAATATATTCTACCTTTTACGACCTAAATTATTCGTAGACAAGAAACCAAACCGCTATCAAAAGCTAACATAATATATAGATAAATAACCTCACCTCAAAGTAAATATTTAAGTCAGTTAACAATTTCACAATACAAGAGGAAGGGAACCTGCTGTCCGTTTATTCAATGAACTGAAAAAAAAAAAATTGATAATATTAAAACGCAAAATGTACCTTTTGTAGCCTATATATTTTATTTTGGTATATTTTCCCATAGGTTAATCTTAACCTAGTTACCCTTTCTTATCCTACTATGGAGGAAAACATTAATAAGTATTACAAACATTTTTTTATTTTTGTAGCGTAATATATTGTTTTACTGGCCCCATGTTTTTCTTTACATATAAAACTCTTCAGTTGCCGAATGACTGACAGACATCACAGAGACGAGTCTACTGGACTTAGAAATATTTCTTTCAGACTTTTAATTTTAGTTTGTAGGTAGATTATGGAAAATAGATGAAAGGATTTCTCTAAACACCTTGGGAAGTGGAAAATACCGGGACATTTCTTTTTACGTCTTAAATTCCATTGAAACAAAGCTGAGGGCGACGACTAATATGTTATATATTTCAGATATAGAACTCTAAATACAGACAAAAAATATAAGAGATCCATCATCACTGAATGATTAATGTCCACAGCTCTCCCAGATACTACCTGCGCCTAATTCACATCGAATTGCTCAAGTTTCCTCATACATCTTGAGCGTTCTTAGGAAAATTACTCGAATTTTTATACCTCCGCTATTATTTTAAGGTACTTTTTAAAAATATACGCCGAATAATTACAATGTTTTGGCTTAAAATTCAGAATGTTAGTGAAATATATATAATTTGCGACATTGAAATATGACATAAAATACACAGAATACATAAAATGTATTCTGTGTTTGTTTGCTTCTATTTATTATTTATTATCTATACTTCTAATACGTTTGTTATCTATACTTCTAATACGTGTACGGACGTTCTATGCAAAAGATATAAAGGGTCCAAAAATGTCAGACTAAATAAAACCACATAATAATAAAAAATGCCTCGCGCACCATAGCGGCGTGACTCTGCGGGGGTACGGGGGGGAGGTTCATCGATATCGATAAAATTATAAAAACAATCGATTTTATTATTTTGTTCCTTTATTTGAAGTGAATAGGCCCCGAAACTACGGGTCCGATTTGGTAAATTGAAGTGAGCGCAAGCATACATTATTTATTAAAGCAGGAACGTAATTCCCTGTACTTAAACAAACAAATAATTTGCAAATTTAAGCGCTCGAAGCCACGAGCTGGTCGCTAGTCTTTAATAATAATATATTTATTTGGCACAACCATGACGCAGTCTTAAAGTACCTACGTACCTAGCGTGTACACACGCTAGTGTTTAATTTTCTCTTAAAATTACTATTTAAACTATTTTAATTTTCAAGGCCTGTCTGCATAAAATACGATGTTTGCTTCTGATATATAACACAAAGTTTCTCCGTTTTATTAAATTCCCATTGAATCAAAATGGAGGAGTGACACGGTGAAGTTTCTTAAAAACAATTAGCAACTAGTAAAACATCATTCAACATCATCAATAAAAAATGAGAAATCTATTTAAAAGCCCTCATTATAAATAATTTCTACCAATGTCCACACAATGTATCGCTAAATCAGTGTACAGTTGTAGCTTATTTCATATTTCGATGCATAGCATCCCGAAATCGGTCGGATGCTGTATTCTCCAGAGATTACTGCGGCTCAGAGAAGCGTAACTGCCGTTTACAAATAACGTTACGGACTGGTATTTGGATTGAATTGTGAGATGTAGGTCAAAAGTGAATTTAATATAAGAATTGATTAGCTTTATATTTAATGCTACGTATAGAGGGAAAGTCAGTGAGGACGTAGTGTTAAGACACTTCGTACTCCGCAGTCTGACCTAATTCAAAACGTGGCGTGTGGAGTATCTAATTGTGTAAAGGAATTTAAAATATTGTCGGACGAACCAACAAATCAGACACAAAATCCAGCCAATATACAATGACTTTATTTACTCTTGTTCTACACAATTCAATTCTACGAGTATATACACTATACTATCGTATACTATACACTATCGTAGTTACAATATTAAAATATTAATTTTAATGACAAGTTGTCTCGACAAAATCTTAGAACGTAATGAAGATGAGTGCCGTATCGTTTGCGCTTATCTTGAAAATCCACCAAGACCTTGGAAACGACACAGTACACTACCGCAACTTAATACCATCGATAATGAAAACAATATCAAATGACGTCCTCGTAATTACAGTGACACCTATTACTAAAATAAAAGTAATTTACGCTAACAATACCTGCTATATTCCATTATGGAACATAAAAGAAGAGCAATTAAAATTTTTATAATTTACATTCCGTAGATCAGTAATCATATACTCAACAGGATAGGCAGAGGAAGACCTCAGTTGAGCCTCGAGAAGATTGCCTATTATTCCTCGAGAGGAAGGAAGGGCACGTAATAAGCATGTGGACCTCCTCCAGGGCATGTATGATCGATGATAGTGGAAGAGTAGCGTTCGTCGCTTTGTTCTCTCTACTCGACTACCTCGCTACGGAGAAAATGTGAATTTAAAAATAACGAGATTGAAACAGAAACAGAGAGGTATACGCTAGTCCATACATAAAAAAAACTCCTAAACAACATTCTCAACTAACCAACTAACTAATTAATTAAATTTAGAAAATTCGTCTCTACTAATAGTGGTTTACTTACTTAATCCTAAAGTTACTGTCTGTCTTAAGTGAACCATAATCTATGCAAAGTTAGTGTACTCGAGACGCGTTTCCTTAGCAATAATCCGATACTATATAATAAGAGGTTTTAGGTTTAAGGCATTATCTCACGAGCTTATGAGATTGGAAGTCGATATTCAAATTAGGTTGAGTGATTCGTATCGGGGTGATAGTTTGGCGACTATTTGTTTATGTTGCTAGCGGTAGTGAAAGAGACGATTGTGGCGCAGTGGTGTAATGGTGAAGGTAGTGGGCTCGATTCCCACTCGGAAGAAATTGGTTCATTTCTTCGCTCTTTTAACAAGGCAAGGCGCGGCGTTGAGTTTCACCATTCAACGCACCATGCTTGGAAAATTCTGCGGAAAGTGTAAAACGGAGTGTCTTGCTGACTAAAAGTAATATCTCATGTCCACTGATGTATGCCTAAATATGACAATTTCAAACTACTCAAAAATGATCATAAGAAGTATGTATTTTTTTATTTATATACTTTAAATTCTTATAATTTTTAATTCTGTTACATTTATATATTTGAAACAGAATCTTAATACAAAATTATGAATACTGCTATCAAATTATACTTATAATTATTTTGAAGTTTCGCTACTTTTAACTTAATTTTTAGAATCAAATAAATCTATAGTTCTGTTGTATGAGCTCATTGAGATGCGTTGGGTCTGCAATCACACGGTACAGGTTGGTCAAAAAATCACAAAAAATCTTGTTTTTGGGCACAAAAAATCTTGTTTTTGGGCAGACGTGAATGTTTTGACACTATGTTCCAATTAGAGAAAACAACAGAATAAAAAAACCACACACACACAAGCCCAAGAAGACAAACTAGCCACCCATTTTCCTATAACGAAGATTTATTATTCCACAATTCCCATACAAATTAGATGACCAGCATACAAAGTATCTGAACGCAACGGCGCTGGTTACGTCAAACCGGTCTGGCCGCACGCCAACCGACGGATTAACTTCTACATGCCTCTACTTCGTAAACTATAACGTATTTGGGAATTATATTGAAAAATTGTATGATTTTGTATTGATAAATCAATTGTGAAGCGTTTTTCGGAGGAATCATAAAGAGGCCGTTGTGATGCAATAGGATAACTTCTGACTGTAAATCTTATCTTTAGGCTCATACATGGCTTGAGGGAAAGGTTATAATGACAGAGATTTAAAAAAGCAAAAAAAAAGCACCGAAAAAAATGGCTTCCCGGGCGACGTGGGTCTGAACTACTTCCTGATTCCTCGTCATTTTAAACTGTAATTGTGATGTGATAGTTTTGAGCAAGGATAGTTAGTTTTAGCTCTACGCCGTATTCAGCACATAGCGTAGCTCATATAGGGAACTTTGTGTTAAGACACTCCGTTCCCATTAAGCAACACTTCGTGAAGACTAGAAAGTTCCCACTTTCTGCAAAATTCTTTAGGCTTATTGAGTGGCGGAACTTAACGCCGCGCTTTGTTTCGTTATCAGAGCGAGAAATGAAAATATCAAATAACTCTACTAAACACTATTCCTTTTCTGCTAACCGCAACAAAGCTATGAAAATATTTAAATTTTAGATATATTTTATACATCTATGGTCATCATGTCCACGTCCTAGTTTATCGGTTGAAAAGTACACAACGCGGTGGCATCGCTCGATGAAGACCGAGCTTTTGTTTGACAAGTACAAACAGGTTGTCACCTCTATTTAGACCTAAAAGCTTCCTATAATATGTTGTTACCAAAATAGAAAATATTAGTGAAATATCTCTCTATACATAGCCTCCAGATTGCTTCCAGAATTCGGCGTAAAGTGGACAGCGGAACTATATAAAAAATCTATATATTAATACGCGACACAAAACTTTGTATCCCTGTTTACGAGTATTGTGCGCACGGTACTTCAAAGGTGGAGAAAGTGTCTATTAATAAAGAGCTTCGCGCTGTATCCCAGGCAGCATTTAGCAGGTTAAGCAGAAGAAATCTAATGTTAAAACACCTTTATTTCCCACTTTCCGCTAAATTCTCGAGGCATTGCGTGTTGAGTGGTGGAACTCAACACCACGCATTGCCTCGTTATCAGGGCTAAGAAACAAAAATAATAAATATTTCACTCCTCCGAGTGGGAATCGAACGTACGTACAACAGTGGCGCTTACAGTCGCGCGCTTGTAGCCCTGCGCCACGGCGTTCGGTCTTCTACATGGGCTCTACATGGGGCTTAATACCCAATCAGGAAAAAAAATTATTTCCATTTCCTCATTCTAATAACGAGATAAAGCACGGCATTGAGTTTCACCACTCAATAAGCAATATCTCTTAAATTGGGTGGAAATTGTCTCAAAAGTCTCAAAACTGGACTCTCTTTGCCTACTTCGCTATATGCGGGAAACAGTGTAACGTTGAAGAAACTGTATAAAACTCTATATTTTTTTAATTCAGTGAATGACATGCAATGCAGCCAAAACCGCAGGATGCAGAAGTTGAAATGTATGGGGAAAAAGTTCGAGTATAAAAAGAAATGAATTTTTTTTTTATACTCTACGAACCAAATTGCAGGCTACTTCCGCCAACTAGTATACAGTGTTACAAGGCTTTCTCAACATATCTAAAAAAACTCAAATAGGACTATGAGTGATGAATAGAGGCTCTAAGAGTATAGAAAATTCAAAATTATCCATCTATCGGACGTCAACGTGGCCGTCGTGGCGCAGGGCACAACCGTGCGACTATACTATGTTTGTAAGTTCGATTACCACACGGGGCAGTATAATGTTTTTTTTTTTTATTTTCTTGCTATGGTAACAAGGAAAAGCATGACGTTGAGTTCCGGCACTCAACACATAATGCATCCAGAATTCGGCCGAAAGGGGGGAATTAAAATGTCTTAACGGAGTGTTTCAACACTAGATTCCCAGGTTCCCTCTGCCTACCCTGGTATATGCAGAATACAGTGAGAAGTTAAACAAATGCTATAAAAGACTTCTTTAAGCCTCAATAAAGAAAATAAGAACCATTTTATCCGTCTTATGGTTAATTAAAACGTATAAAAGCGATTCCGATCCGATTTGTAATGGCGGCTGATTTGGAGTCTCCATTACGGCGTAAGGCACTGTTTTATTTCTTCACTTAATTTCCTAAGCAACTTCTTATTAAATATATTTTGAAGAAAGTTAAAGCTTATTTAGTTCTAATTGTTATTTATTCATATGAATTTTATTGTTTACTTATCTAATAATCACAATGGTTCGATTTCCACTCGAGGGAATTCATTATTTTTATCTTCCTGGACTACCAAAATATAGCGCGGCTTTGTGGTCCCCACTACTGAAAAATTACACTCAATTGTGACATGATAGGATATCGTATTGTGAAGTATATCTACGTACATTGTACATACTGTATATAAATAGTTGCCTATTGGCCACCATCCAGGCTACTGTCTGGATTCCACACGTGCCGGTGATGGTTCGTGTACGATATGCTTTATGGGGGCTTGGCACATTGGTTATGTAGAGATCAAGTTATGTTGTCACTAAAATATATTGAGATGACTTTTGTAGTTTAGAATTAAGTGGTAACTTAAATAAATTTCTTGTTATAAAATGTTATTCCCTACGAAGGAAAATTAAATATTTGGTTAGAAGTCGTATAAAATTGAAGTTCTAGTGTTATATCAGTGTTCTGACCACGTCATACGTTGTTATCAAGTACATCGAAATTTCTACGGCTTCAAATTTCGTTAGTTCAAAAACTTAAAACGTTATCAGAGCGAAGAAATAAAAATAATTAATATGTCATCCCTCCAAGTGGTAATTAAACCCGTAACCGTAACAGTTGCACGCTTGTAGCCTTGTGCCACGAAGGCCTAGAATGAGTTATCTCAATAGGTTACTTATTATTATTAATCTTTTAAACATCCCAAATGTCATCCACATATAAAAAACGTTTCTTGATCCGTCCCATCGCTCAACACAATTGAAGTATACGTAAGGAACTTATATTAAAAAATATAAGTGGGCATAATCGATATCGAGTTATATCAATTAGATAGTGAGGATTCACTATCTTTCTTACCCGACTGTGCTACACAATATATATATATATATATATATATATATATATATATATATATATATAT
>DWAN01000480.1:0-23658 GCA_018230445.1 Heliconius hewitsoni | reverse complement strand
CGCGGGTTCGAGTCCCGCTACGTTCAAATTTTTTTACGTTTTCTAATTAAGTATTATATAATTTTCTTAGTTTTCATTATAATCATCATCTAGTTATAATGGTTTTTTTTTATTTTTTGCTCCCTGCTTTTGTTTGTTAAATCTTTGTACGACGTTAGACATTAGAGACAAAAGGAAACAGATTTCCTAAATTACAAAATTAAATCTTAAATTATTTAATATATTTCATATAAGAAAAAAAAACAACCGCAAGGCTGTAATGGAAAGTGAATTTTAAGTGATTACTTCTCTTTGATTGCATCGGAATTTTAAAGTACACTAACAGTTAATTAAATAAATTATAAGCCAGTTCAAATTTTTACAAAAAAAATAATTAATAAAAATAATTTATCTTTGAAGCTTTTTCACGATTTTGTCAATAGAGCCAAAATATTTCATAATTTGTCTACTGTTTCTTTTATTCGATATTAAATGCAAGCGATGTAGGACTTGTAGTTTCTCGCCCTGTCCCGCACATACACCCATAATTTATGAGGCAAAAGTAATCTGGGAACCTAATGTTAAGACACTATGTTCCCATTTCTCACTTTCCGTCGAATTATTAAGACATTGCGTGTTGAGTGGCAGAACTTCACGACACGCTTTGCCTTGTTAGCAGAGCGACGAAATGAAAATAATAAATCCCCGATTAATTAATATTAAATAAAATTATGATCCAAAAATGGGAATCGAACCCACAGCCGCCGCGTTCACTATCACACGCTTGTGCCCCTGCGCCCCGCCGTCCTCCAACTAAACGTGCAATTAAACGTAAACAGGTTTATTTTTAAATATTAAGGAATGAAAGGTAAAAAAAAAGAAAAATAAAAAGAAAAACTCATATCAAATTCGTCGTTTTATTTTAATTAAATCGCACATTTTTATCTATATAAACAATGTTACAAATTACAAGAGCTTACAAGTACTTAAACTACACATCATATATATACCCTTCAGTCGGACATCTTTTAGGATACTTACTCGATCACGTCATAATTCCTTTTTTTTTATTAATTTATTATTTAGAAACTATGGCTTCTCACATACAATGGTCAATTTTCTCTAATCATACAAAATTTTTGGCAGTTTTTGTTAGCGAAACGTCCTAAATATAATAACGGGAATGTGTTATAGAAATATAACATTCTAATAAAAAGTTCTCAATTGAATTATTTTTATTTTGGTTATTTTTATGATTAGAAACAAAATCGACCACAACAGCAATGAGGTACGTAATGTGAATACAATCATATGCATGTATTTGTATATATAGACAATGTAACACCCTATATAACACATAAACCACATAGGACATAGTATTAACATTAAAAAATTATGATTCATATAATATAACACGTGAATTTGCTGTATCTTACGCTAATTATTAAGATAGTCGGCAGTGCTTTGGATAATGGCCATATAGTTATATACAGGGTGGATCGAATTCTACAAAATTGTGAATACTTATATCTAAAACTTATATATGCTACATCCATTAATTCACATTGAATTATTTGATCCAGAATATATAACAAAACAATGGCCACCATCACTAAGTACGAATAATTGATCCAATAACACTTACATATATTAAAAATACTTGTATGGAAATACGGACACGTCGTTTATTATTTTACATACATATGTGTATGGATTTTCAATTATGAAAATCTAAGAGCGATAGAGACTAGGAAAGGCTATAGATGGTTATATTTTTTATGGAATAAACTTAATATTACTACGAAAAACGTGTTAATGGGTTGCACAGTAGTAAAATTTAAAAATAAAATATGGAAAGCGTTCCTTATTTTCTACATTTCGTTACTATTAAAGAATTTAGATTTATTTGTGGATCTATTAATAGTTAATAGTACTTTAAATAATTATAATTTGTTTCATAATTATCCAGTGACGTCTTATTATTTTAGTTTCAACACAAATGTTTATTATACACTAAAATTTTAAACAAAATAATAATAAAAAATAACAAAATAATATATCAAGTCAAAAATACGGTACAGTACGGTCGACGAGTCGTGGCCGCTCCAATGTTAACTATAGATGAGTGCGCTGATTTGATATTATAACTTTTAATATTTTTGATGACTTTATTTTCAAATGAACAATACACAAAAGTTTAGAAAGCCTAATTACAACTATCCACAACTCTTAGGCAGTACTATACATTAAATTCCGTAGTGCCGTAGCAGGTATTATAAAATTATAAAAAAACAATCAATTTATAATTTAGTAACATAATTGGACGTTTCATACAATCTTTGTTAAACTCATTACTATCAATGAAGTCATGAATAAAAAAATGGAATTCAACAAACAACAATAGCGAACTCCGTTCTATCAAATTACTTGATAAAAATGAAAAAATAACAAAATATTACTACTATAGTATAAAAAATAGAAAAAAAGATAATTGGTCATTGTTGTACAGTTGTGAAAAGTCAATTCACTAAAAAAGCCTTATATTTATAATAAGATAAGTTAATCACTGGTTATTTAAATATCTTCGATATAGGCGTTATCTTCCGTAATAGAGCAAGTCCGCTGATCTTCTAATGGGTTATGTTTTCAGCTTTACGCCGTATACCTAATACAACAGGGTAGGCAGAGGGAACCTTGTGTTAGACACTCCGTTCCCCCCTTTCTGAAGAAGGCATTGCGCGCTGAGTGGCGGCGCTAAACACCGTGTTTTGGCTTACCAGTGCGAGAAAATGAATATATAATAACATTAAATAATCACAACCGTCGTGATCTATGATCCTGATTTTTGATTTATGTTTTAAATTGTAATTTTTATTACTTTACTGAATGTAACAGAACAATTCAATTATGGTCAATAAAATATAAGTACGGATTAAAAGTAAATTACCTTTAATTTAAGCTTTCCTCATAGTAGATCAGCGGTATCGTTATATTACCATTGCTATAATACTAAAGCTCGGTTTACCACTGCCTAATAAGTTCCTTATAACTCACTGTACAGATATCAGCGACCTTTTCGTTTCATATATAAGAATAATATAACAAGTAAGTTATCAGACACTTATCAGACAGTAATTAAACAGTTTTCATTTATTCTAAGTTACATGTCTAATATTAAATTATTTCTATAATATAAATGATAATAAGTCACAAAAAATGTAAGTTAAAAAAAACGTTGAAATGACTGGAAATCCAGAGTATGAGATCTATGCGTCGAACATATCAAATGTTTTTTTTTTACCATATTATCTTCACAATATTATTTATTACTTAATAATAATAATAATTAAAGTATTTCTTTCATAAATAAAATCTGTATTTTCTTATATATTTATATGTAACAGTGATGCTCGTGTGGAATGTATAAATAAGATTTTGTGGCAACGGATTGATACAAATAGTAAAATATATTCTTTTATCAAATATGAATAAGTGAGTTTATTTTGTCAAATATATTACCGTCCCTTTCTTCTCACTACTATAAGAAAGAAACGGTATTATTTAACAGTTAAATATGTTATCAGGAACTTATCAAAAAGTGGCAAAACAGATAGTGAGCTAGCTACAAGTGACAGTTAACTTTAGTGATGAGATAAGATGAATTTCTTATAATTCTTTGATATGCAGTTTTAAGACACCTTGTATAACTTTATTATAAAAAAGTTAACGTACATTTAGTTTAATTAGAAATTTACATATATACATTTTATGTCTATATACGTATGTGAATAAAAAAAACGTAAGGACAAAGTAAATAAATCTTAAAATTAAAGAATATTTTGTAATGGAATGAGTTAAATATAATTGTACACATTTTCTATTTAGACCAAAAATATTATAAAAGAACGCTAATATCAAAAAAGATTATAATCAAACCTAAACTAAACGAAAGACAACTGCGGGCGGGATTTTTAACTTATATTTAATTTGTATAAACAATGACCGAGGCCGCAAAAAAAAAAAAGGCTTGCGACTCAAAATTATATTTAACAATCGTAATGGCACTCAAAATCTAATATGGAGATACAACACGAGGCTACCATTTTAACAATAAAATAATTTAATACGGCACTAAAATTATATAAATATAAATTATTAATAAATAAGTTATATGAGAGTCAAATTTGAAAAAACTTGGCTATAGTATAGCAATAAGTTTAAGCTGGCGAAGCCGCGCATGGGATGCTAAGTATATTAATTAGTAGATTGATTTTCAATACTAAAAAAATAAAAAAAAAAAACATTTCAATGTAGCTTAGCATTTTGTCGACAAAAATTAAAATTTAGTGTAATTTTGTTATAAGAATTATTATCAACGCTACATATAATTATGAAAATTAAATTAATTTATTGTTAAATCGCTTTGCTTCTGTAATTAGAATCGCTACACCCATGATACTCAACTATCATTTTTGTTTAATAATAAATTACAAAAAAAAATTATAAAAAATAACTTAAAATCAATTATAGCTTAACGTTAAGTTACCTTACTTAAGATGTATTTTACTTAAGAATACATACATACATATAGCTATCATCGATATTTACGTGATATATAAAATTACAAGAATCAACGCGTATCTACAACGATACCTAAACGCGATATCAGTCTGTTCCTTAAGTCCGTTAATATTAAA
Organism: Heliconius hewitsoni; assembly: GCA_018230445.1. Taxonomy (NCBI): domain Eukaryota; kingdom Metazoa; phylum Arthropoda; class Insecta; order Lepidoptera; family Nymphalidae; genus Heliconius; species Heliconius hewitsoni. The sequence continues at coordinate 18,982 of DWAN01000480.1, read as the reverse complement.
TTCCTAGCTTCAATCGGGGACATTTTTCTATTATATTTTTTTTTAAACATTTACAAAGTGTCCGTACATGTTTTTTTTTAAATCGTCCATTCATTTTTAAGAAAACGTCGTTTTACATACATTTTATGACTTATTTTTTTAGCGATTTTAGCGAAAATCGATAGTGTAGTGAAAATTAACTGCCTTGGTTACATCATATAATTTTAAACACTATAATAATTAATATATTTAGTAGCATTTTTCACACAAAAAAACTTATGGAAAGGATTATATCACAGGCCTTTAACCGGTGGGCCGTACCTAAGGCAACGCTTGGGCTCGCCAAGTACCTTCATTTGAAACTAAGGCCAGTCATGTCATTGAATTACGAACGTTATGACTATTAAAAATAAGGTAGAATTTCCTTTGACGAAATAAATTTAGTGTTTAGGTTATTGAGTATAATAAGTGAATTAAAATTGCTAGTTTGTATCTAATATATTGTTCATAAATATTAATATATAATAAAAAGTGTATTTTTTGATAGGTTTTGTTTTATGTATATTAGCAAATAAGATTAAAAAACATATTGTCTTAAACTTGTAGTAAATAAAAAAATGATTTAAATATTTTTCTGGGTTATTCCATGGATATAATAAAAAAATAAGAACTTATAAATTGACTTCATAAAAAAACTCCATATTAAAAACTATTATACAAGAACATTAACAAAAACTTATTTCATCAAAGGAAACCACATACAATTAAAAAAAATCTATAATCATACTAACACATGTTGGTCTCCAAACCAAATTTACACAAAAGCATCGCAATACAATATAACAATACATTGTATTGCACAGTAATATATCGATATTACTTACATTATTTTGATAGTGGCTAAACAAGCCAGGCGTGGCGCTAGCACCACGACTCCTCGTGTGGCCTGTCGTCGTCCGAGTCGCCATACATGTCGGCCAGCTTGCGGAACCGAGGGCCGAATGTTGATAGATAGTTGAATTTGAGATCTTCGTCGTCGGTACCTGGTGAAGTGGTTGAAAATTAAGTATATATCAGCTTCACGCTGTATCCCGCACACAGCAGGGTAAAGAACCTAGTGTTAAGACACTCCGTTCCCCATTTTCCGCCGAGTTCTGGAGGCATGGCGTTTTGAGTGGCGGAACTCAACGCCGGGGTTTGCCTCGATACCAGAGCGAAGAAATGAAACAAAAATGTAAATAAATATTTCACTTCCTCGACTGGGGATCGAACCCGCAACCACACAAGTCGATTTTATTTTACTCCTGCGCTACGAATGGCCTCGAAATTAGAAAAAAAGCTTGGCTTTAAGCAGATGTAAACGTTGTTTTTTTTAACTTAATTTTAAAATTTGTAAGTAAAATTTATAGGGTGGGCACCAGACTATCCTGATATTCTCGAGTTCACTCTACCTGTACACTGTTATGTGCGGGATACAGCGTGAAGCTAAAAAAATATTTTTCTTTACCGTCACGTATAATTAAATACTGCAATTATTCAAATACTATTCTTACGCATAAGCCGTTCTTTCATTGTTTATTATTATCTAACAATATCTTAACATAAACGATTTATGTAAAAAAAATATTGTACTAAATATCTTAAAATGTAATATTTTACAACAGCACTTTATACAGGCTGTTCGAAAAACCTTTCCAAGTTAGCATTTAGCAAATCGTAACCTAAATACCGCGATAAATAGAAACTCAAAGGTTTTAGCGATGCATCGAGTTCAAACCGCATTTCACGTGAGAAATTGAATTTGAATGAAATATCGAGCATGGAATAGACTACGATAATGTACAATTTCGATTTAATTTGCTTTTAGTATGGTTTTTTACGTACTCTTACTAGTATTTTCACTGTAATTTGAATGAATTTTAAGTACTTGACTGTTTTGAATTCAATTACAAAAACAGCATTTTCTTTTTCAAACTTTTACCACGTAGCTTGGTCCATAGAGGGAGCCAGCGTAAAAATTTTATCCTCACGAGCGAGAAAATTTATAAAATTAATTCCCACAAGTGGACATCGAACCCACAATCGTCGTGTTTACAATCAAATTATGTGCAAATTTATTGAACCAACTTTAAGAGATATTTACTAATAAGTACGTGCTGTATACATAGATCCCACACAAAAGTAATATCAAAAATGGTAGACGCGATCTATAATAAGATGCCGTAAATACCAACAGACAGACTATGATAATTATATAAAAACATCTGAAACGTATGTTTTTATGAAGGAAAGTGTACAAGAAACAATAAAAAATGATGTTATACACACAAGAACTTGAGAAGATCCTTCTATAGCGTTTTATATTACCCTGTTTAGTAGGATCGTTGCTAATTGGCTACTCGTGATAAAAAATACAAGCGTCTAGAATTCTCTGGAAGATTCTTAAGTGAATCTCTTAAGAATACGTGCGACGACTTCTAAAGCAGTTTTATTAATAATCCTTAGAAAGTTTCAATATTATTTTAATATTCATTTTTATCTTTACAGCCAGTGTTTTAAACTTTTTATGGAGAAGAGCAAAAATTTGGGTACATTTTTTTGGTTTTTTTACAATAATATAAAACTGTTGAGTTATAGTTAGGATCAGCCTGTCCATACAGGATAGTTAAGAATACAAACATATTGGATTACATATGTATATGTATTATATAGACATTTTTTTGTTCTTAATTAAAAAAAAAAATCATAAATCGCTCTATCATTTATTCAGGCACTGTTTTTTCATTGCAGAGAATAAAAATAAAATAAGTTTATCAATATTTTTTTAACAAAAAAAAACATATTGCTATTAATTATGTTGATTAAAACTTATTCAGCCATGAAAATGTTACGTTTTCTATGATATATTGTTATAATTTATATAACACTATATTAACGCATTTCATTAGTAATAATGTTTCTGTGTATTTCAAATAATATATACTAATATTATAAAGCTAAGTATGTTTGTTTGAACACGCTAATCTCAGTAACAAGTGATTCGAAATGAAAGAAATCTTTTTGGTTTGAATTATGCACTAAACGAGAAAAGCTATGTTGAACGATGTAAATCTTTATAATTTTAACGACTCCGCCTGTACTTGAAAAGTTGCCTTGGACATTAAGAGTATATAGTACCGTACGCTGGTACTGTCTCCTCAATGTACTATGTAATGTAAAATGAAATTCTAAAATCAAATCTGATCTGACCACGACACGTAAACAGTACTATATGTCATAAACAACTGTTATCCTATTGGACGGGGGCAAAACCATTGGTAAAAGCAAATCTTTTTTTTTCACTCTGTATCCCTAGAGGAAATCTAGTGTCTTCATTTCCCATATTTCTCCGTATGTTAGAAACATTATGTATTGAGTGGCGGAACTCAACGCCGCGTAAATAAAAGGCTATTTAGCATAGTAAGAAAGAAAATCTAATAAACTTACAGCTAGCTAACGACGACAGCGATCCGCTTGTATTACCGTCGCCCTCGTACGCATAGTGGCGTACGTCGTCGTACGGGTTTATATCCGGATCTCGGTCTAACACCGACTTCTTGTCATCTAGGAACCCGGATAGGTCGGGTGCAGCGCCCACTACTGTAGAAGAGACTAAAATATGTTAAATAATCCATCCTGTATATTGATGTAGTGTGAAATTACTTAAAACTAATTAACATTAAAAACGTAAAGATATATGAAGAGAAGGAGGGGAAGGAAGGTTACAGCTAGATTTAGCTTTTTCCGTAAAAATATTTTTTCTCATGTTTTTTTGTCAATAAAAGTGAAAAAAATGAGAATTTTATATTATAATCAAATATAAACAAAACGAACTAAATTATTTGAAAAGAACAAATCTTAATAATTTTATAGGATAATTTGCTTGTAACTTGTAGCGAAATTCGGCAAACTAGACTGAAAGAATGAATATAAATGAAACTATATCTCGAGTTAAATTTGAAGCCAACGCCACTCACAATTAGGAAAAAAAAATATTTTTTTTGGAATCCAATATAAGAAGAATATTAAGCTATTGTTTTTACCATAAAATTATTGTTTTCTATATTTAGTTTACTTAAGAGATTACGAGATTAGAGCCGAACAAAAATATGGCATATTTTTAATACTTTTAAAGTGTTATTCCACACTTAGGAAAAAAAAATAGTTATTTTAGAAAGCATATCAAAATTTAAACGTAGCGAGACTCGAACTCGCACCTCCTGGAAACCGACCAGGCGCTCTGACCGCTACCGCCGTTCTCATCAAGCTACGTCGAAATTTTTATACGCTTGTTACAACTTATTTATGTTGTTAGCATCTCTGTAGGGAGATTTTTACAAATTTTCGCTACCCAAAGATAATTACTAAGTATTATCGTTTAGTATTTTCTAAATAAGTACGAGATTTTAATGTTATATTGACAAAGTAATATCTATTAAGGAACTTTTACATTAGTATGTAAATGAAGTGTATTTATTTTGAAAGCAATACGCTTAATTGCATTAAAGATCCAATAAATTTTTAGTATGCATTTCGATCCCTTGTTTTTATAGCGTCATATTAATATAGTTGATGGGACTGTGTGTTATGTACATTATTTTTTGTGTTTTTTTTTTATATCAGGGAAGGCAGGTGGAACCTAGGGTTAAGACACTCCATTCCTTACTTTTTTTTGAAGATATCGCGTGATGAGTGGCGGAACACAACGAAAGGCTTTGTCTTGTTACCAGAGCAAGAAATTGAAAATATCAAATTATATTTTGCTTGATTAGGCATCGAACCTACGGCCACTGCGTTTACATTACTGCACTACGAAAGCTTATATAACAGTCTTATATTCCAATATGTAACCAAAGTGTTTAAGTGTGATTATATATTGGAATATAAGATCCGATTGTAGGACGTGATGGTTGTGGCTTCAAATTCCAATTGAAAGTGTAATTATATTAATTACAACGAGAATATGATTCTCTGGTCTTGATTAATAAATGACACCAAATAAAGAAAAAAATACAACATAATTTTTACAATAACAATTTATCAATGATTCTTTTTATTAACTAATTTGATAATAAATTCGATTTTCTCACCTGGTGCATGCATGAACCCAGCATCACTATCTGGTGGGGGTCCGTCGTACATTTGCCTCAATACGTGAAGGTCGTATCCCGCGTCGCCCTCACCGCCGCCCTCGTCCTCGTACGCGATGATGTTCTCCCTTATGTCGTCTAGTTCCTTCTCCGCCCACGCGTCCGCTCGCTTCCTGTGTACTACCACTGCTAGAAGGAGAACTGGAAGAGAATTTAGAGTTAAAACTGTTGTTTTCTTTTTTTATCGAGCAGAGGGAACCTTTTCCTATTTTTGAGAGTGCCCTATTTTCTGGCGAATTTTAGAAATATTGCGAGTAGGCCGGGCGGATCTAGACACGCATAGCCTTGACACCAGAACGAAGTAAATGGAAATACCTCAATATTTCGTTTTCTCGAGTGAGAATCGAACGAAACGTTAATATTTTTAATCTATAATATAATTTTCAATCTATAATTCGTTATTAACGGTACTTATTAAAAGTTGTTCATTAATTTTAATAAGCGCTTACGGAGGATAAAATAACTGTAATATATCTATAGTAAATATTTTTTTTATTATTTCAATAAAATCTCAGATTTGCTCTCACTGATCTCATCATAATTTTAACATTATTTTCTATATATATGTAAAAAAGGATGTATTGCATTATTTATATTTAAGAAAAAAATGTAAGAAGGTATCTCTGATTAACTGTTTTTCGAAATAAGAAGCCATTCTCAAAAACTAAAATATTTTTCTACAATAACTTTTATCGCTTTTCTGCTTTTTATCCTTTATTTATACATATAATATAATATGTGAATTCAAATTCAATATTTATTTCGCTTAAAAATCTATAGTTTTTATATCTAAAGGTACTGTATTAATTGATACTAACTTATTAAAATCGATGTGCACACAAGTATAGCGACCAGGAAGTTGGTGTCGATGCCGAAAGTGACAGCCGTAAACACACTCTTCTGACAGCCGGGATCGGCGTTGTGCTCCATTGATGGTCTACCTAAATTATACATCTGTGGGAAAAAATATATATTTGGTTAATCTTAGAGGCAGTCGTGGCGCAAGTGCGTAAGGTTCGAGTGTAAAGAATTGAAATATTTAATATTTTCATTTCGTCGCTCTGGTGTCGAGGCAAAGCGCGGCGTTGAGTTCCGCTACTCAACACGCAATGCCTCCAGAATTCGGTGGATAGTGGGGAACCGAAATATCTTACGGAACAGAGCGGCTTAACACTAAGTTCCCTGGTTCCCTCTGCCTCTTAGTAATTGAGTATATGCCCGAAATGTTAAAAATTAATTTATATTCCAAACATAAATCAAACACTCAATATTTCCACAATACCCCAAAACTGGCAATATACAACCAAAAATGATTACAAACAAAAAATAGGTCAACATATTCTAAAAACCTAGTAAAATCTAGTGAAATTCAAAACAAAAGAGGGTACTTACGTAATCGTTGTACGTAAAATTGCTGATACAACCCATAAAGTGTTGATTTGTGGGTACGTGCCGCCAGCCGAACGACCGCGCGAGGTTCTGCAGGTCTACACTCACTCCTCCCAGCTGTAATGGACCATTTACTGCGAACAAAATACGATGCTGTAAAAGAATGGTATAATTTTTGGAAATTGACATCTAAAAGTGAACGTTGTCTTTACTTTTGATTACTTATTTGTTGTCTCTACTCATCCATATATAATTATATTCCTTTTCTTATCTTTTTTTGCCTATTCTGTTTCAAAACGAGGGAAAAAATGTTATTTAAGAATAAGTTTAGAATTATACGTTACTATCGCGCATTTTAATTAAACAGATCGGGATTTTTTGTATATTTAAAAAACAAAAACAAACTCTAGAAGAGGTAGTTCACAACTCGTAATCATTGTGTATAGAACCAGATCTTTTAACAGCGCCGCGACAGTCTTTATACTTTATTTACAGGAAAATATTGACGCAGTATTATGTACTGCTACTCCATCTGTACCTTATATTTAATCAAGTTTTCATAGCAGAGAGCAGCTAGTGTTACAGCACTCCGTTCCCCACTTTTCCGCCTAATTTTCAAGACATTGCGTGATGATTGACGAGAGTCAGAGTCTTCTTACCAGAGTGAGGAAATTAAACTAGTACACTCTCTTAGTGACCATCGAACCCACAACTATCGTGTTCACAGTAAGACGGCCCTGAGATTCCTTTTACCACATTAACAAACGAGACAAAATGTAAAGTTTTGCTTTGTTCCCACAAATCTGGGTCAAATGTCGGTATGGCCACTGCAAATATAGATTCATGCGGCGTTAAAACATTCTATGCCAAGATTTTTAATGGATTCAGAATAATTTGTGCTAAGCAGTTTTCTATGTAGGGTTTCTATCTATCAACATTGTAATTATTATTACAGAAAATAGCTATTATATTAGAAATTAAACTTATTCTAATACGTTTATTCTCAGTATACTTTAATTAATATTTTTTTAGCTCCACGCTGTATACTGAAGGGTAGGCAGAGGGAACCTAGTGTTAAAAACACTCCGTTCTCTATTTTACGCCGAATTCTAGAGGAATTGCGTGTTGAGTGGCAGAAGTCAACGCCGCGCTTAGTCTCGACACCGGAGCGAAAAAATGGAAATATTGAATATTTAATTTCCTCGAATGGGATTCGAACCCACAACCTGTCGTGCTTACAGAACAGACACACCGGTGCATCCAACTAAAAACCACTAATATAAAACTTAACAAAATAATGTCAATGGAGAATTTGTAAACAAATAAGTTTAGATATGACCGTGAGTTTAAAGGAAACTTCGAAATTTAGCTGACGGGTGGCGAGCGATTTTTTAAAAATACGTCTGCCATTTTCACGTCGGTCCTTTGTTTTTGTGTCTACAGAAAATAAATTCCAATGCGGTTCTTTGTGTTAGATTGGAAGTATATGGTATCTAGTTTTTAATTTTATTTGTGTTTAAATAAATGAATCATCATTCACGCTGTATCCCAGTCACAGCAGGGTAGACAAAGGGGGCCTTGTGTTAAGACAATCCGTTTCCCACATTCCGTATGGGGATCGAACCCACAACATATTTTAGAATATTTAATATTATAAAGTTGAAAAAAAAAAACTTAATAAACTACAAGCAACGACTTACCATTTAAAATTTCTCTAGGACCAGTAGGCGCCGCGAGACTCATACAAGTTGATAATTTACATCTATCAACGAACATTTCTATGGAACTCCTCATCAGAACAATCTCGATAAGGTGAGGTTTGCCATCTGCTACGAAAACGACACTGTTGTTCAACCGTGTCGTTCCTGAGCCGTAGTTCACTAGAAGTATTGGAAAGCCATTCACAAGTTCTAACGACATGAAATCTGTAACAAAATAATATATTATTATTGTATTTTTATATGTTTGTCGCGTAAAATCCTTACAAATATAATTTATTTGGTTTCACGTTGTATCCCGCTTATAGAAAGAAGGTTAGGTAAGGATAGTATCTATTTATACAAAACATTTCGTGTTAAGTGGTGCTAAATTTTTTCTTTACTCGTGCAGGGGTCGAACACAAAACCATCGCGTTTAGAATCAGACGTTGCCACTGTGCCAAGATGGCCTCGGGTCTCACAAATATATATAATAAATATAATATATTTATACATATAAATACTCAGGCTAGTCGTGGCGCAGGGGCACAGAGTGTGACTGTAAACGCAACCGGTTGTGAGTTTCAGCCCCACTCGAGAAACTAAAATATTTATTCAAATGTATATTTCGATTTCTTCGCTCTGGTGTCAAGACAAAGCGCAGTGTTGAGTTCCGTTCTAGTTTTTTAGGTACACCAAAAGGAAAATCTCGTATCACTATTACATTTTTATTGCATCCTTTTCATAATGGAACATCAAAATTCAATTTAAATTAATAACGTCAGGAATAACTTTACAAAAAATCCCGAACGTGACTAGAATCCAAGAACCAGCAAGAACTTCTAGTACAAGATATCGAACCAATTACGCTTTGAATTGTTCACTACAACTTCTACGAGGGTACTTCCTTTCAAGATCGTGTGTTTTACAACTTATTTAAGTTAATTATTATTTGTATTATAGAAGAAAAAAGTGAAATAAGTTACTAACTGAATGGATTATTTATGTAAATATAAAAAGTCTTGATGAAACTGAAATGTTAAGAATCGCATTGCTATACCGAGGTTGCGGGATCAAATTTAAATATCCTTATCATATACTTATTATATTTATAATAACTTCAAAGCCAATAATTATTAATAAAAATAAGCCAAGATTTGTGCATGATACATGACACTACGAGTACAATGGGTTACACCGAAACATTTAACGGGACCCTGTAACCTTCCTAGATAAATGGACTATCCAAAACAAAAAGAATATTAACTAAATAAAAAAATATATAGATCCTGAGATGAGCGTGTATAGTACGAGCATTCTCTTCAGCTTTATAAAATTAGTACAGCTACATCTAAAATAAATCCTAGCATTAATTTATGATCCAGCTAGTTAAGTACAACAAATAAACATAAAACTCTATTACATCAAATTCACCATCAAAACAATGCCCAAAAAATCTAAACCCCAAATAATTGAACACAAAAGCTTGGCAAAGCAGCCAAGGTTCCAATTTAATTAACACTATTCAAAATTTTCTAAGAACTTGCAAAGTTATTACGGGACCGCAATGTTAATGAGCAAATAACCAGAGTCAACAGTCTTGGCTGAAGTTCAAGGATTATAAGGCTTTTAGTGGGGTTTGGCGAGCTTCGGACTTCTATGAAGCAACTCGTTATTAGTACGTAACACCCTGTATCCCGCATTTATCTAAGTATACAATTTATAAGCTAAGTATACAATTATTTTCATGGAACTTTTACAGGGTGTTGTAATTTTTGTACTGGTTATTTTAGTATCTCACATTTAGTAGAATAGACACAGACATACTTAATATTAATGTGTAGTTCTCAGTTCTGTGGAGTGGCGAAACTCAAAATAATTTATTGATTCGAATGGCGATCGAACCCGCAACCTTTGCGTTTTCATTCAGACATTGTCCCATTGTGCCATAATGGCCTCAAGAACGTTATCAATAACCGACTATTTATTAAATTATCCATTTTTCATTAGAGCTTCGCTCTGTACCCCGCACATAGCAGGGTAGGCTAAATAAATCTGGGAACCTAGTATTCATTAAGCTACTTCCGTTCTCCAATTTCTGCAAAACTTTTCAGGCATTGCGTGTTTGATTGGCGTAACTCAACGCAATAAAATGTTCGTGTTTCTTTCTTCCAAGTTGGAATTGAACCCTCAACCATCGCAGTTTACAGACGCAGCTTGTACACAAGCGACTGCATCGCAACGACCACGGCTATAATAATTTTACTTAAATATCTTTACTCTACAAAGTCAACAAACTAATCAATGTGTAACAAGTAACTAGGCACCTATTAAGTGTATCCAAAACAACATACCAAGTCACCTATCATATTATGAAAGCATGTCACGTCAATTGTCTCAATTGTGTAACCCAATATCCGTATAACGAGAATGTCTACACGTTACGTCAACTCCTGAACGCTATTATATATCCGAAGGTATTCATTACGGACAAACACACACACAAATCAAAATTACAGCAGCATAAACAATGGTTGAGACCAGTCGTGGCGCAGGGGCATAAGGGTTTGATTGCAAGTGCGACAGGTTGTTAGTTCGATTGTCACTCGAGGAAAATAAAATATTTAATATTTTCATTTCTTTGCTTTCGTGTAGAGAGAAGATAAGCGCGGCGTTAAGTTCTACTACTCAGCATGAAATGCCTCTAGTATCTTATTAGAAATGGGAAACGGCATGTCTTATCACTAGCTACTGCTAGTGCTTGCGGGATATAGCGTGAAGCGTGAAAAAAGACAATAGTTGAAAAAAAATATCCTGAAAATGTAAGTAACCATGTGAATAATAGCCACTTTATCACGCGACAGTAACTTACATAAATCATAAGGCAGCACGGTTGTCAGTCATTATGGGATCATTAAAAAATCATTACAGTTACTGGGGAGAGCTTCGGGCGACGAGCGTGGCACGACAATGGTGTGTAGAGGTTTTTATATGATTGTGAGTTTGATTAAATCGTCAACTTATTTAATTTTAATGTAGCTCTAGCATAATAAATTATAGTTGTGGCTACTTAATTTGAACTGGGCTCTGTGGGTATGGAGACAGATTTTTTACTATGAAATATATTTTTTTGGTATTATGGTCAATACCATGAATTGACCATATAGACCGTGATCCGTAAGTTTATGTTCTAAAAAACATGAACACATCAGCAAGCCTACAGCATTATTAATATACTTTTAGGGAGTCACAAGTCAGCCAAAAACATGGTTCGCTGTTTCTCTTTTACGTCACGATGAAAAAATGAAAATATTTTGATTTTTTTTCAAAAGTGAATTTTTAGATCGATTTTGAATTATTTTGTGGGCAGACAACATTGGTACATTTGGTACAAAACTATTTCTGAAAAAAATTACAAATTCTAATTAAAATCAAAATGAACTGGCAAATTGTAAAATGTGTACATTCAAAGATTAATGAATCCTTAATTGAATGTAATAAAAATATCTGTACATATACTAAAACTCTAACTACTAAGAAAATACTTCAGAAAATTTAATAAATTAGTTAATATTAATTTGTTACTATTTACCCAGGACTATAATAAAAAAAAAATGTTTTTGTTCTTCACGTTAATCTGAGAAACAGCTTAACAGATTTATATGCAGTTTTCATTAATTTGCCAAACATTTGTATCACTTCAATAGTTTCTTATTTCAAAAAGTAATAATGTCAATATAAAGAATTGCATGCGACAATATTGCTACAAAATAAGGGTTTTATTGAATTGACTGAAACTTTTGCTATCAATGTATGGATATTGTCTTTAAAATGATAATGTTATTAGATCACGAATGTAATTCATATGAAAAAATAAACAATTTTGTAGTAAAAGCGGGCAAAGCCGCGAGCGGGTCGCTAGTCTTTTATACGTATATTAGGAGCAATTGTGAAATTTCATAGGAAATCATTACTCAAATTGTTACGACAATTCAAAAGTTTAGCATTCTTGCAGCCAATTTTACATAAAGACTATAGAGTTTCGTATCGCCAATACTTTTATTGTATAAAAGTAATATACACTGGAAGAAAAGATTAGAGCAGTCGAAGTAAAACTGTTTAAACTTTTTCGCTCGTATTAGGGTTGTTTTGTATCGTGTGACAAGGCTATTAAAGTTCCAAAGAGTTTAAGGCGTCTAGATATAGGATAATCCAGCTATAATCTCGACTATTTGTGATAGTGCTAGCCGTTGCATCTAAAAATGAGCACACGTTAGGTCATTTTCATAAAATAACACGGTAATGTCTTATTTTATGTCTCGTATACAGTAGGTATACAGTAGCTATTTTTTAGACAGAACCTAGTGTTCAGACACTCCGTTATCCACATTCCGTGGAACTTTCGAGACAATGCGTGATGAGCGGCGGATAGCAACGTTGCGATTTGTCTTGTTACTTCACCAGCGAATTGAAAATAATTCGTTCCCCCAAATGGGAATCGAACCCACGAATGCCGCGTTTTAGTTACACGCTGTACCACTTCTCCACGACGGCTTCACTAAACCAAACATCGATTCAGAACAAGCCCAAAGACCACACCAAACCATGTTTTCAGCACTCAGAAGTAAGTGCATTCGACACAAATTAACTGACGTATCTGTTGCGACAAGCGTGTGCAGTCCACTTAACCATATTGCCAATTTGGCAACTCCAGAAGAAATATTTGCTTGGCAGCTTCAGCCGTGCCAAAGTGCAAGTGTATATTTATCTCAAGATATTTATCGCTGATTTAATGTAGGAAACGGATTTACAATATGTTTTTCTTGTGATTCGAATCGTTTTGTGGTGTTTTGCAGTTATGTGTTCGGTTGAAATTGTTTCTTTTTATGGGTTTGTGTTTTTTTGGGGGATTGTGGGTGTTTTGGCGGAATCGGTGCGATGGGAGGAGGTTCGATTTTTAGTCAGGGAAATAAATATACTTTATTTTATTTGATTCACCCCATCTGGTAGACAAAACGCGGCGTTGTGTTTCGCGTAAATCAGGCGTTTATAAAGTGGGGGACGGGGTATCGGAACAATAGATTCTCTTTGTCTACCAGGTATGTCTCTCTGTCTATGGGAGAAATAACGTGAAATTTATTTACGCAACGTGAATTTTAGCGTTTCAGCATTAAATTGGTTTTTGAAAAATCATACATCACCCTACTCGTAATAATTTTGTAGTTGTTGATGTTTTACTATAAACGCGCTGTCTGAACACAAATGACAAATTTCTCTCTATGCAGTATTTGAACTCAAAACCATCGTTTTGATAAATAATTACTAAGCCGTCGGCTCAAGAAAATAAATAGTAGCAGCTTTATCATAATTAAATATAATTTCACTAACTAGGTCCCAGTACCAAGCCACGCTACAATATCCATTCTTCAAAGTAAATTCTACAGAGGTGTAATGGCCTAGCATAGATTCCTTTATAAGATAGTATTATTGGATTACTTAAGGCGATCATTAATCATAGGCAGAACCTCTAACACGAAGGGTAACGCCTTCCTTCCCCATTTACACCTTTATTAGTTTTGAGGTGACATTAATTATTCAAATACACATACATACATTCATACATACATACAATAGGTAAATATATCACTAAAAGCCTTTACGTATTGGCCTTGTTCGATATATTATATTTATAGTCTACGAAATAAAGAATGTATTTTATATGAAAAAAAAAATTGTTGAAAGCAAAATGTGATTAATTTATTAGTTTTTTTAAGCTTAAAACTTTATATACGTGTGAATCACTGAAAGAATTCCACTTGGCGTTTTTTCATATTACAGAGACAAAATATAATTCAAGTAGCATACCGACTCTCAATCGTCTACGAGAATCGAACCTACAAAGTCTAGTTCGAGTGTAGAATAAATCTAAATTAAGTATATTATAAATAGTTTAAGAATCTTTAACAAAGATAAAATAACTTTGTTTAAATAAAAATTAAAAATTAAATCGTCCAATTAACGAAAGTTCACATAAAGAATGCTACTAAATTAACTAGATAATTTGTAAATAAATTTTTGGTGTGTTTTCTATTAATTTTCCCACTTTTTCTTTCGTATTCGTAGTTTCGTTCGTAGTCGTATTTAAGGCCGGTCGTGCATTCGATATCCATTCGAGGAAATGAAATAATATATTTTCTTTCTGGTGTCGAGGCTAAACGCTGTTGAGTTCCACTCAACATACAATCTCCAGAATTTCTTTTTTAAAGCTAAAAAAGAATCGTATTTGTAATTTAGGTGAAGTCGATTTCATATACTAGTTTCATTGAAATTTCACTAGATTTATAAATAACGAAATATCTGAAATACTTACTGTTTCGTTAGCATTTGATAGGCGTTAATGGATTATGGATCACTCATTGTTTTCAATAAATGTATATTAATCTGAACTAGATTAATAAGGTACAACGTGAGTTTGTAATAACCAAACTTAATTATGTGTATCATTTCGGATTGTAATATAAAAGATATAATATATTGAATTTTATTTTTAAATCTAATATAAAATATATCTACATATTATTATTATTATTGTTATTACAAAGGTGTTGCTTAAATGCACTAATCTTAGAAACTACTCGTTTGAATTAAAAAAATATTTTGTGTTTATTTATCAAAAAAGGCTTTATTAAATCACGTTAATCATTTCGATGTTCCCTACTGTACCCATGGTGAGAGTTACCATGGACACTTAGAATGTATGACTACGCTGTAGTGAAACCATAAAATAAAAGATAGAGTTGTACAAAAGCTAGTCAAATCAAAATGTATTATTTCTTAAAATAGTACTTGGGACGTTAAAATATAAGTTGTTATAATAAATCTCACGTACTCAGTGATATCATATCATACATATTCACACACTCGTCGTCTATTTTTCGCAAATTTATTGATATTGAACGTTTGGTCGCGTAGTAGCACGTACCTTACTGCAGTACTATGCCGTCGTTATATAACAAGGCCAGAGGAAAGGCTATATTTCAAATATAATAAAATAATCAGCTTCACGCTATATCCCGCATATGGCGGGATAGGCAGAGGGAAACTAGTGTTAAGACACTCCCACTTTCCGCCTAACTGTCTCGTTACAGTCACACCCTTGTGCCCCTGCGCCACGACCATATCAAATTTGAAATATAATAGTATAATTAACAAAATAATATATTTAAGTGAACAAAATGTATATTGAAATTATAATGCTTAAACTTTAAAACGCTAGACACTAGTTTCATAAGTGGTATTCGAGATATCTAGAGCAGCATATTTAGTATGTAATTTACAAAGTTCGATAGGAAGCTTACGCTTTCGGCTGACTATTCGATTGAGTTCCTATTAACAAATATAATGTGCACAGAAGCACAAACTGTACACGCGTCGGGTAGAGGGTTCGATTCCCATGATAATATAAGATATTATACACCTACCATAAAAACCATTAACAATAAGTACTAACCTTGAACATCCAGCAAGGGATTAAACTTTAGGGGCCCAACGTAGAATATGAGGCTGTTGCTAGTATGTGAGGTCACTGTAAGAGTAACATGGCCTTCGTGGCACGCCGCAGGCGGAGGGTACATGGCCCAGCCATCCCCATGGAAACCTATGCTGGTCTGTTCACAATGTGGGCCGTTCCAGCCGTCTGGGCATTCGCATTTGTCGGCGAAGGGGGTCCCTGGTAAAACATAAAATACATTAGTTATACAGAAATATATTTTTTTCGTTGATTTCAATATTTTGACCTAAAATGAGAGAAGGTATTGAGCTATCTATAACTGTTCTCTACTTAATGTGGTGGACTACCGTCTACCGCCGCACTTTATCTAACTATCAGATGACATTTTTCTGTTTGTCAGCTACACGTTTTTACCAGGAGAGAAACCAGAATTCGAAAATATTACACGTTGAGTGGCGGAACTCAACACCACGGTTTAGCTAAGCAGACCGAAAAATCCAATTTATTTGAATAATAAATCAAGCGAGTAGGGATCAAACCCAAAACCATCAAATCTATGATATCCAACTGTGCCATAATGACATTTTTTCAGGTCAAACAATCAACAAACAACTTCATAAAATCGCTGATTATAATATTATTACTTTCCGCAGAGCACAATGCATTGTGAGAGTCTAATAATTTCAATTTCTACGAAATGATTCAATATCGAATGACAGTGAAGTACTCTTAATGAAGCAGATTCAATTGTACGGGGATGCTGTTTGTGATCTGAACATTTATGAATAGAGGACAGAGATCAAGTTTTTTTTAATTATTTTTTATTCTGGCTGGCTAAATAGATACCTATTTATATTATTAGTTAATATCAATGTTTAGGCCAGTCGTGGCGCATGGGCACAAGCGTTTCGTAAACGCGACAGGGTGTGCGTTCTATTCCCATTTGGGGTAATGAAATGTTTAATATTTTCATTTTTTCTCCCTTGTGTTGAGGTAAAAACCGGCTTTAGAGGTCGGCGGAAAATCGGGAACGAAAGTGTCTTATTGGGAATACAGTGTCTTAACACTAGGTTCCGTATGCCTACATTGTTATGCGCGGGATATAACATGGAGCTATAAATAAATATCAGTGAGAATCGCTACCGTGAAGCAAAAAAAAGTATAAATCTTGTCTCACAAATTCTATTCCTTTAATAGATTGATTTGATATTACATATAAAAATAGGCCCAAGAATGATAAAAACGACGAAAATGTGAATTTATAAGGGAAAAAAAGAATTATGACTCAACTTTCCCTAAATTTCTTAAATAATAAATATTTTAAACGTCTCCTTTGAAGATATTTATCAGTTATTTTAAGATTTATAATTACTTAGAAAATAATAAAAAACTAAAATGCTAAAATTTTTACCTACTGGTCTTTTAAACAGGTTTATTCAAGCCTCTACCCTACTTCCAAACCTGAGAGGCAATAACAGTTCGAAAATTTAGATTTTCGATAGAATAAACACAAACAAAGCCGCGGGATTTCACCAGGATCACGTCGACCCAACATTTTCAATTAACGTATTTGGGAGTTAATCGCTAATCCTATAATTGTATTGTTTAGTTTGATTACAATCGCTTTGTACAAGTTCCGTTGGGTGATGTTAACAAGCTTATACTTTGCCCCAGAAAACATTCAGTTTACCTGAGTTTTATATATCAAATTAGGGTCCCGCTAGTTCTTTGACACTGATTTTCGTTATTATTTATATAAAAGGACTTTTTCGTATTTCTATTAAAATATGAGGGTAGACCTATAAAAAAATCTATAATTAAGTGTTGCTTGATTTAAGAGCTTATAGCTTTACGCTGTATTCAGCATACACAGTAGGCAGTTCCGAGACTTTGCTTACCGAGCGTAAAAAATAAGAAAATAATAATAAATTATTTCCCCCTGTAGGAATCAAACCCACTACCATGGTATACCAATGCCCCACGACAATATACCCACAAATTAATCACGCAATATATACCAAAATCTAAAAGAACAGCGAGATGAAACGATTTAATCAACAAAATTACCTCCATTCAAACAGACAAGTGGTTCCTCAACTTGGCAAGTACATTCAGACTCGACACTCGCTGAAACACCCACAAAGCTAGTAGTGTTAGTGTACACGGACAGCGGTACATTGTTCTTCATTAGAACGTTTCGACACGAATCCTCACATTGTTCTTTTTCTATCAAGCATTCGTCGATACGCACCATATATATCTTGGCTTGGAGTTCTTCTTCCAACTGAAAAAGAAATGGTTTTAATTATTTATAGTCCATATTATATTATATATTTATAGCTCAATGTGGCATATGCTTTACGTACGTACGTGTGTAATGTGACATTATGCATTAATAGTTGTATATAAAATTTGCAATTTCCCGCTCGTGATTTTGTCCGCTTTATTATGTTAATAATTAATTTACTAATCTGCATTACTTTCGTTTTCTAATAATAATATCAACCTAAAACTTATATATTGAAAAGAAAAAAAAATCTTTTCATTCAATACTACAGTTATTTACACAACCAACATCATTTTTCAAAATGCCAATATCAAAATTTTTATTCATTTGATTGAAATAAAACCAACAGTTAAGTTTAACAGAAGCTTGTCAAAATACAATATTTAAAACTGCAATTAAATAAATCGGTTTAGCCAATTTTGAGATTAGCGTGAATAAATAATTGAATGGTAGTGTTTTTCTTTTAATGTATCTTACATGTACAGATATTTAAACAATATGGCTTTCTACGACGATATATGATTTTATGTTAATTTTAAGTATGTCAAAAAATGGAAAATCGTGGGCTCAAATGTAATATGGATAAAAAAAATTGTCTTTTTATTTTAAATTTAGAATACCGAAAATCAGCTCAATTGACAATCTGGAAGCAGAGAAACATGTGAATGTGAATTTTCAGAGGTTATATTGTACCTGAATCTATTAAATCATATAGATACATTCTGCAATCGGTCTCCTTTCATAATATTCCGATTTCCAAAATAAGGGGTCGATAGGTCGTCCTTACTTATTAACATATCGATAAATACGACTTTTATATAAACAAGAATCCCGATTCTCACTATATACACTTTAGATACTTCAGGAGTAAAGTACACAATGTTCTCTTGCAAGATACTGGTGACCGTTAGTAATACAAAAATATTGAACG
>DWAN01000479.1:0-23670 GCA_018230445.1 Heliconius hewitsoni | reverse complement strand
AATAAGTATTTAACTTTCCTAAGTGTGGATTAACACTTTAAAAATGTTTAAAAAAGGTCTTATATCTTACACAATCATATACTTTTCATAATTAAATGAAAGAAGTTGAGGTATTTGGTTGGTTGAGTGCGCTGATCTTAGGGACTGCTGGTTCGAATTGAAAGATTATTGTGTTGTATTGTCTATTTATTGAGAAAGATTATATTACGTCTTGTTAATAGTTTAATATAACCTACTGCGATCGGAACATCGTTAGATGGGTACGATGTGTCATTTGTCATACACAACTCTTAAACTAGGTATCCACTACTAGCGGGCAAATTTAGAAAAAAAATTTAGACTCACAAGAGTAAACTGCATACCTACTTGTGTTTCCACCAATAAATACTGGGTGGAAAGGGCCGAGGAAGTGAAAAAAAGTTTAAATGAGCTCGCTAGTTCCTGGGAATAGGGCGAAGTAATACACAAACACAAAACTGCTTGTTAATGGAAATGTAAACTTATTTTATTTAAAGAAGTCTATTCCGCCTTAGCATTACCCTATTCGTTTCTCTTTCGTGGTGGAAACCAAGCTTAAGTTATTTCCATTTAGCCATGAGGGCGAAGACGCAGTGAAAATCTAGCCATTTATATTTTTTATCTAATGTGTAGTTAGAAACACTTATCGTTTTGACACAATAATACTATACTTACGCCTGATAGTAATACCGTCAGCAGTAAATGTTTTCCAAGATAAGAAATTAATTCGAATGTATGAACAGTGTTAGTAAATCCAGATATCCGGGATAAAATAAATTTAAATTAAAAATAAATACTCACTTTCCAAGTGCCTAGGCCGATTTGCGGTATGCTTTTGCCATTATTAAATTTGACAGTTGGAACCTTTGCCATGTTTTCGCGCGCCTTCCACCAACGTTGAGTCGATATTGAATAAAAATGTACACTTGAACTTGCGGGTTATCATTTATCTTTATTTAACATTTATATAAATGTAAAACTAATATTGTGTATTTGTATATTTTTTTATTGTCTCTTGTGTAATTGGAAATATAGGTTACGTAATATTTATTATATGACTATATCTTTAAATGATTTGAACGGGCTGGAATTTGAAGTCGCGTCGTTCGTGCAAGACTAAGAGCGATAAAAATTAAACCATATGTTTCTATTGAGCCGTAATTATTTGCTTTGTTAAAGGAGCCTGTGAACGCGACGGCTCGTTGTTTTGGTTGTTGCCTCGATACCTGCTCAAGGATATTAATTATTTGCTATAGGCATACATAAATAGCTTCACGCTATACTCTATCGCTGGCGGAGTAGCCACAGAGCGCCAAACGCTACGGTCTCTCCATATCTCTTTCACCTCGTCTTCGATCTTTAACTCTTCATACATGTCCTCAAGGGTATCCTCATACTTTTTACATTAGGAATCTAGAGTAAGGACACTCCGTAGTTCACTTTATACAAATTCAAGATACTACGTGTGAACGCAACGCCACTCTATATCTAACAGAGCGAAGAAACGAAAATAATTCATTACCCTTCCTGGAAATCGAACCCACAAACATCGCATTTACAGTCAAGCTGTCTCACAGCGAAACGACAGCCTTACTTTACTATTTATTTACTTCAATAGTTAAATACTATTATCAATTATATCTTTCAAGAGACACTTGTAAGTGATAAGAAAATAACAAACGTTTTATAAGTGTGATAAATGAGTTAAGATCTTATATCGAATACTATAATATATTATATACTAGCGACCCGACCGCGGCTTCGACCGCTTGTTTGTTGATTTATTAGTCGAATTATTTAAAATCTTCACATAAGTTGTACCCTATGTGTTCTTTGATGTTTAAGCTATATTTCTGTAAAGATTCATCTAAATCAGTTCATTAGTTTTTAGGTGAAAGAGGAACAAACAAGCTTTCCCAATAAACATTCACATTTTCTTTATTAGTAAAATAGGATGTCGAAAGGGTCGCGGCTACGATTATAGCTGCATAATCTTTTTTTAGCGATAAATGTATACTTCCATATTCACACAATTATTATATTTTTAAGTAAGAAGTAAATAAAAAGGAAACAAAATATATATTTATTAATTCATTTGTTTCGTAAATTTTTAACGCGTAGAAAACAAAAACCTCGTTTAAACTTCACCGCACTAGGGTAAACTGCTGACGTTTCTTTTTTCTTAAAATAACTGCTGACATTTCTTTTTGTTGAGACTAATCGTGGAGTACGGGCACAAGCGTGAGACTGTGAACGCGACAGGTTGTGGGTTCGATTCCCACTCAAAGAAAGAAATATTTCATATTTTCATTTTCTTGCTCTGGTAACGATTGATTTCCGCCACGCAATACCTCAAGAAATCTATTTTATACATATGGTAAAAATGTCTGTACATGACAAATAAGAGGAAAAATCTAAGCATTAATTATTAATGTATTAGTAAAGCAATATTTTTTATCTTATTTGTATCTGTTTGTCTGTTTATGAAGAAACGGCTTAACTGATTTAAATGCAGTTTTTACTATTTATATTTTAACAATTTTAACACTTAATGTTTGTTTTAATTAATTTGGTTTATAAATAAAAGAATGTATCAAAAAAAATGATATGGCTGAAACTTTACAATGTATGGGGATTGTCTTTATTTATTATTTATGTTATAAAAAAATACAAAAGTAATTCATATTAGTAACAAATAATTTTATTTATTCAAGCGGGCAAAGCCGGAGCGAGTAGCTGATATATAATAATTCCCCTTACTCGATTCAATCGAACCTACAACCATCAGGCGCACTACTAAACACTATCGGAAATGCGACCCGATAAAAAGAATTCATATCTATAAAAGATTTTTTTTAATCTTCACGCATATAGCAGTAACTAAATATAGAGACACAATGTTCTAAAATCCAAGACAAAACTCAACGCCGCACTTTGTCTTGATACGCTTACATGTAGATTATTTAAATGACATCTCAAGGTCGATCTCATAGTTGAGAGCGGAGAAATTACAGAAAAAGAAAAATAATTAATTCCTCCGAGTGGGAATTGCACTTACAATCGCGCGCGCGCTAACTGTCAGCGCGCACTGCGACAAAATAGTCTCTAATTTCTGGTGTAAAGGATGATCGATATATATAATTTTCAAATAATCACTACCGTCTAAGAAATAAATCTGTAACTACTGTTATTAAAATAAAAAATAAATTAAACAAAACGGAGTTAAAAATAATTTATTCGATTACAAAAAAATCTCTCAACATTAAATACTTTAACTTCCTCACATTTACACTTAAATCAACATTTTTTTTCACGGTGCATCCCGCATACAGCAGGATAAACAGAAATAATCTAGTGCTAAGACACTCCGTTCCCAAACGTGCCACCGAATTTTCAAGACATTGCGTGGGTGGCGTAGCTCAACCCCGCGCTTTGTCTTATTACAATGGGGATATATCCTTAAGAATCTCTATATATAATAAAAAAAATTAAAAGTTAATTCTGCACATGAAAGATATAAAACAAAATAAAAATGAAGTCGACATATCGATTATTATAGCTAAAAAAAGCTAAATTATTTACGAACGTATTAAAATAAAACAAATACTAAATGTTAAGGGAAGTTTGCTAAAATGCAAAAGTGCACTTAAATCAATTAAGCCGTTTCTGAGATTAGCGTGAATAAACGCACAGACAAACTGACCAAGTCCTATTACATTGTCAAATGCCCGTAATAACAATTTTTGTAATATATCTTTCAGGTACAGACATCGATGAGTTACGATTTTATTATAAATATCGTTGTATTATAAATGAGTTATTTATTTTTCAAACATTCAATTGAATATTCTTATGGGAATTACAAAAATGCAACCTAAGGTTTCAATAATTTACACATTAGAAATCTTAAGTGCGTTGCAAACATACATTATAGGTATGTTAAAAAAAGAACGTAACTCAGTGTATTAAGTAAATATATATCTCTTCAGTAGTTTAAGCGGGCGAAGCCGTTTTAGTAAGAACTGAGTATATCGCCACCTTAAAGTAAAAGTGACCTAACTAAAAATTTTTGTAATATTTTTTTATTTGATTTTATAAAAAAAGCTATTCTAATATTCTAAAGATGATCAATCACTATGAATTCCTACAAATCACAGTTTTTATTTCTCACTTTCACTTTGAAGTTTCGGTTCGTTCGGAAAGCGTTCAATGAGTAAGCTCCATGATATTGATATTTGACCTATAATTTTGTTATATTACGTTAAATATAACGTAATGTAATTAAATTATAGATCAAAGCTAAAATATATATATATAGCTAAAAAAATATATATCGTATAAAAAAGATGCCATCTGTCAATAACCGAATGAGTTGTAATAATTATTATTGTACTACCTGTGGTCGGTGAATTAACCTGACACAGCCCTGATCGAGATCCAGGTACGATACATCCCTATATCTGATAATATTATGTAATATTTATAAAAGATTTTTTTTTATATAAAAAAGGAAAAAAAATCTTGTAATATGCAAGTTGAAATGCTCAATAGTTCACTTATAAGTACTCTTGAGCCACACAAGGACACCTTATCAAGTTGGGCGATATGACGTCACACACTGAAACGAGTCTTTTCCACAGTATTATTAATTTTTTCTAGAAAAAAAAACTTGACCTTCTGATTATGTTACTAAAATGACAAATAGTAAACAGAGTGCCTGAACACCAGGTTTTCTTTATTTATTGCATAAAATAGTAGAACCATGCGTAAATAGAAAAAGGTTTGTGAAATAATGCCACAGATTATAACTTACTTATGAACTCATTGTTTTCATTTTTAATAAGATATTTTGAATATAGTACTTCTGTGTGCTTAAAGATACCAAAAAAGAAAGATATGTCTTTTTACAACAAAAAAAAAACAAAACCGTGAAAAGAAATGATTCAAATTACACTTCCAAAGTGACAAAAGAAAGATGAAAAAAAATATTGCGTCTGTAAAAAGCTACCTTATTTTTGTATTACAAGCAAACGCACCGCCATGTTGAAACGCAAACAAGCAAACACGCACATATTGCAACGACTATTAGCTGCTATATATAAAAGTGGTGTAACCCGTACAAATACACATTCTAAATACTTAATACATTAAAGAAAAAGAAAAACTTATACAGAACAATGAGGCCAGGACAGGCGGTCGTGACGCAGGGGCACGTGCGACTGTAAATGCGACAGGTTGTTCATTTCCCGCTGGAGGAAATGAAATATTTAATAATTCCATTTTCCTCGCTCTGGAACGAGGAAGTGTCTTAATGGGAACGAAGTGTCTTAACACTGGGTTCCTTCTGCTTATCAAACATAGTAACAGTGGAGACTTGATTATAAGGCCACGTATATGTGTATATAGGCGTGTAACATTGGATTGGAATACTTTTGCATTTTTTTAAATATATACTGTACGCGATAATTTTGAGTAAGTACTCAATTAATATTTTAAATATAATTTAAGAAAATTATTTCATACTAGCGATAATATCGTCGCATTCTAAATACTTTTTCATTAATGAACTGATGTAAATAAAATTAATTGTGAAAATACAATAGTGTAAATTTCATTTATAAATCGGTTAAGCCATTTCCGTGAATACTGTCACAAACAGACAAAAATTTTAAAATTACTGTTTTGACCTTTATAAATCGATTTTCTCATACATTTTCCATGTATAGACGACGTACAGAGTGCAGAAAGTTTTATTATATGTATAGATAATATAGAATAAATTAAACTTCACTTAAAAGGTAGGACATAACTCCATATACAAAAAGTAATAAGCATATTTAAAAAAATAACGAAAAACAATAATAATAAAAAATACCAAACACAGGTTATACCACTTTTTTATAGATAGTAATATCTTGTATAAGTCTTTATTTTGTTAGCATTTTAATTATATCTCACTTTCAAAATAAAAGTATCCCAATTCAATTTTGAAATATTCTTCAATAAGCCCACTTTAATTTTGAAATTGCAACATAATAATAATATAATATAAGCTATAATAATAATAATATTCTTAAATATCATATAGCAAAGTCTATTTAGGGTTGTCTCTTTCAAATTTTCCCTTAAAAAAAAACAAAAAAAGCATTAATTTTTTTTATCAAAAATTCGTAACCAACAACCCTATTTAACATATAAATTACATATAAATAATAATATTTAAAACGTTTTGCGATGCACAGCCCTGTGACCCTCTTCATCATACTCTCTCTTAGAGACCCACATCTTACGGAATGTGTCTAGGGAGGCGAGAATCGAACCCCCTATCCACGTTGAATATAGACGCTCTTGAGGCGCTGAGATCTAAAAAAACAGGTAAAAGAATGTTATTTCAAAAGAAAAGATAAATAAATCTAATATGTATACTATTATTATTTACAAAATTAAAATTTGAATATAGACGCTCTTGAGGCGCTGAGATCTAAAAAAACAGGTAAAAGAATGTTATTTCAAAAGAAAAGATAAATAAATCTAATATGTATACTATTATTATTTACAAAATTAAAATTTTTGTTCAGTTGCACGCACTGATTGTCAGATTGAAAGAAATACATAATTTTATAGTATAATTATTAACAAAATGGCCTACATGTTATAAAACCCCCAGTAAAATTTCAACTTTCTGAGTATCACGGTTCATGCGACACTGCATGGTGACAGACGGACAAACATACAAATAGCGGTCTTTGTAATATGGCCCATTTTACCCATTGGGTACTTAACACTTAAAAACCCTAGAACGGCCACATCTTTATACCTAATAAGTGCGAGGAAATGAAAATAACCAAATTATCCGTGAGAGTGGGAATCATAGCCGCAACCGTCGCGTTCTACATTCAAATGGCGTGCCTCCCCGCTTCAACTCTAACTTCTAAAAGGAAATAGATTTACAAATGAACTACTCAAGGCAAAAAAGCACAGTTCAAACCACCGCTTTAGAGAGATGAGATTAGAGCGTGGAACCAAACACACACATCAATTTTACAATATTAAGCAAAGAATTAGAACTGCTTACCCTAATTTTCATATCCTTGGGCGCCAATCGTCTTATTTCCGCCAGCAACCTGTCCCCAAACCCTCGGAATAGAGTCGAACCCCCACTCAGTACTATATTTTGATATAAAACTTTCCGAAGATCCATATCTGATTTTTGTATAGCGAACATTAACACTTCGTGGAGACCTGGAGAGAAAAAAATGTTATTTTTTAGTCCTTTTATGTGCAGACAGAAAGAATAGTGTGTTACTATTCTTTCTGTCTAAATTAGGAGACATTACGTGGTGAGTGGAAAAACCTGTCTGGTGCGATGAGGACTCGCCAACCGAAAGTTCTGGACCAATTTCAGTATTTAAGTTTTCAAATTTCTAGGATAACTCAACAAAAATTGCTATTTTTATATTCATTTTTCGAATTCAAGTCTCACTTCTTGCCAAATTTCATAATTGTCCGTCTACGGGGATTCCCTATGGATTATGATTACGCATAAATGCGCATATTTTGATTGTATTGACTTAGAAGCTTGATTTTACTGAAATTAATATCAAATAGTCGGGTCACTTCAATATTTGATATTAATTTTAGTTAGATACGCAATATCAAGATAAATGGTCTTGACAGATGGATAGACAATAAATAATCCTATAGGGATTGGGATTTAAAAAAAAAACAAATTTTACCTTCACACTCTTCTCCAATCAGATCTGGTCTAAATAACACTTCAGGTGCTCTAAATCTCGCTGGGCCGATCTGGAAAAATAATGGAGAACAAAATATCAAATGAAGGCGGGGAGCCGCTTAATACCTCTTCATACATTTTAAATACAACATTCTGACTTGAGAGTTTGTAACAATTCCACCTCGATACCTGTCTTTCCTGAAAAATGTGTCTTAACAGCTAGATGTTACATACATACAGAAAACAAAGTAACCATAAAAAAAGGTGAAAACATTAACTAACCTCAAGTTGAGTCCCATCAGGAAGACTATACTGAGCCCTCTCAGAGTCCAAAGTCTCCTCTTTCAGCGGGTTGGGAGAGAGATAGCAGGCTCTCTCTTTTATAGCTTTGACTATTTCCAGTTCGGCGGAGGTACGCAGATTCACACCCTCTTTACGGAGGAGAAGTCTAGAAATATTTTTAATTATTTTTTAAAAATTACGTTATTTTATTAGCACACATCTATATTTATAAAAATTAGTAATACGGATGTAATCATCACAAGCTGGATATGTTTACTAGAAGATAGTCTAAGGTTCCATCAGCCATCTTCCAACTTCACCGTTAAACCAGCTCAATGGTGGCATAACAAGGCCAGTCGTGGCGCAGTGGCACAAAATGTGACAGTAAAATCTACTGGTTGTGGGTTCGATTCCCATTCAAGGAGATGAAATATTTACTTAAAATTATATTTCGATTTCTTCGGTCTGGTGTCGAGGCAAAGCGCAGTGTTGAGTTCTGCCACTCAACACGCAATGCCTCCAAAATGAGGCAGAAAGTGGGGAACGTAGTGTCTCAACACTAGGTTCCCTTTGCCTACCCTGCTATGTGCGGGTTACAGCGACAAACAATTTTTTTTTAATTAAAAAAAGTATGTGTAATTCTGTTGCTTAGATTTAATGACATAGTTACTTAGTTCGCCCGTTCGCTAATAGCTCGACCTAATTAATTCGTATTAAAAAATGTCGTAGGCTTAGACATCAGAAGGATGTTGTTAATAAGACGAGACTGAATATTCAGTTCAAAAGTTCAAAATAAACCTGCGAGAGACCGTCGTGACGCAGGGGCACAAGAGTGCGACCGTAAATTTGACGATTGTGAGTTCGATTCCTAGTGGAGATAATGACATATTTAATATTTTCATTTCCTTTCTCTAGCAATAAGCATGGCATTGAGTGGCGTAACCACTCAATTACTCAAGGATTCGGCGGTAAGTGGAACGGGGACGTGTTAACACAAGGTGGCCTACCCTGCTACACGCGGGATTTATTTCATATTCAGCATTTAAAAAAAAGACAAAAAAATGTCAATAATCCGAAAATGATTTCACAACTGCGCTCTCAGAAGTTTAACAAGTATTTCTATTAAAATAATGTTACTTATTGTGCAATCTATTACCACTTAATCAAAGCCAGCCAAAAAATTGATTTAAAAAACAATAAAAGTAGAGTTTAAGTTTCATTTAAGTCCAAAAACCATGTTTAAACCATAAAACTATCTTCCCAATTTATTTAACTAAAGATTAGGCCATAGTTAAGTGATAGTTAAATAAAGAAGAGAGTTTCACCCCCCAAACTCACCTCAAATACCGTGTAACGTCTCTACCAGCCACATCAACTCTCATAATACTGTGCGGCATTGCGAAACCTTCGTAAATGGGAACCGAATGTGTGACCCCATCCCCCGAGTCCAGAACTACCCCAGTCGTACGACCTGTTGCGTATCTGTAATATTAAAAACAAATAAAATAAGTTTTAGAGGCCAGTCGTTGGGCAGGACCACGAGCGTGCGACTAGAAGCGCAAAGGGCGGCGTTGAGTTTTGCCACTCTACACGCCATGCGCCATGCCATGTCCAGAATACGGCGGAAAGAAGGAAACAGAGCTTCCCTCTGCCTACCTAGGTATGTGCGGGATGCAATGTGAAGCCAAAAAATCGTTCATTCATTGATTGATTGATCCATTCATTCATTCATTCATTCAATATTAATAGATACTCACAAGCTCAAAACGGCCTGCATCGATAAGAACAAGGCTGGCACATTAAAAGTTTCAAAGAACACTTCAGCTGCTTTCTCTCTATTCCTTCTGGGGTTCAATGGCGCTTCGGTCAAAAGAACTGGATGTTCCTCCGAAAACGTCGACAGTTGATCCTGTAAAACGGAAATAAAATATAAATAAACTAGCCTCTAACTGTAGGTTTGCTTGTATGATCAAATGGAAATAGCTCGAGAGTAGTGAATGGCACGTGAAATTTACAAGGTGCGCGAGGTAACTCCAACCGCAGGTACAGTGGGTTACATTACAACGACGGTTATTAGACAAGTTGTTCCCCAGATTTGTGAGTTTAAGCTATTCAGTTTTATAATATTACTATAAAAGTATCAATTTACTTTATTTCTAAAGGAAACATACAGTACAGTTAATATTATAATTTGTTTCAGCTTCACGCTGTATCTCGCACATAGCGTAGGGAATGCGTGAAAATAGTATTAGAACACTCCATTCCCAATACGACACTTTCGTTCACCACTCTTTAGAGGGATCGCGTGTTGAGTCTTTACTGGAATGAGAAAATGAAAATATGAATATTTCATTCCCCTAAATGGAAATCAAAGCGACATCTGTCGCGTTTTACTATGCGCCTCCGCCACGATGTCCCGTTTTACACTTTTATCTGCATATAAGACACATATATTATTGAGATATTGTTGGGATTCGATTAAGTATAGATTAATGAATTATGTTTATTTCATTGCTCAGGTAAAAAAGGCGTAAAATTTCACCATCCAACACACAATACCATTTGATAATCATAAAAAAATAAAAACAAAAAGATAACCAACCTTACTATAAATATAATTCCACACTCTCTCCATGTCGTTCCAATCAGTCACTATACCGTGTTCCATTGGATATTTGATGCTCAGCAGGCCTCTGTGTTCCTCGGCTCGTGGGCCTACAAATAATTCCCCTTCTAGTGCTCCTGCCATTACACGGATGTGTTTTGGACGTCCAATGCTGTAATAAAAAACATATATGAATGTATAACTACTTTTTTACTCACTCTAGTATGAAGGCAAAACGCAGCATTGTGCTCTGTCAACATGCAACGTCTACCTACCTTTATGCACGATACGCCAAGATAAAAAAATATTAATTTTACTATTTTCAAAAATTGATGCTGTAGTGGCGCTGGAGCGTAGCAGTTGACTGTAAGCGTGATGTTTGTGGGTTCAATTACTACTCAGAGGCATGCTTTTTTAAATTCCTCACAACAACATAATAGGCATTTGTGTTCCACAGCTCATGGACTAGGAATAGTTTGGCTTTTAGTACACTGAACATTACTTGAATGCATATTGGTTGACTAATGTTATATTATAAGTAAAACAAACAAATAAGTTTGAAAAAAACTATTGTGGTGTACGATGGCACAGCAACTTGACTATAATTGCAATAGTCATGGGAGTAATTTCTAATCTGAATTTTATTCACTTTCGCACTTTGGTAACAAGACAAAGTGAAAAAAGAAGAAAATTTATCTCAAAGCTGTCTTAAAACTTGGATGGAGGATAGGAAACAAACTGCTTAACACTAGGTTTTCTCTGTGTATTTTTAGCTTCACACTGTAACCTACACATAGAAGGGTTAGGTGGAGGGAAACAGAGAACTTAGTGTTAGGACACCCATTAACACTTATGTTTACCACTTTCAGCATTACATGTTGAGTGGTAGAACACAATGCTGTAACAGCTAGTTATTCTATATTAAGTAAATTTCTACAGAGTATAATTTACCTTGGATTCACACTGTATACTTACCCTGCTGTGTTGCATGGGCAAAACAGCAGGGCAAGCAGAGGAAACCTAGTGTTAAGACACTCTGTTCTCCATTTTCTGTTGAATTCTGGCAGTGCACCTGCCCCATAATTGGTCTCAAAAGTCACATATAATGTATAAGGCCATTGTGGCATAGTAATAGAAATGTATGACTGTAAACACAATGGTGGTGCTTTACACTTTAGCGACTAACCCTTTTGGCAGAATGGGTTATTTAATATTTTTATTTCTTTGCTCTAGTTTCAAAGTAAAGCACTGAGTGTTGCCACTCAACATGCAAAGTCTAGAGGCAATGCGGCGGAAAGTGAACAATAGAGTGTTTCCTGCAAATGCAGTAGAGGTATTATAATTCCATTAGAAGTTAAAATACTCACTAGTTGGGAAACCTGCATTTTGGTATTTGATCACCAGCGAATCCAGCTTTGATCACACCTGAGCCCTGTCAACAAAAAAACGGTGTCAGATGCAAATTATTCATAAAAAAAATATGACTCATTTTACATATAAATTACTATATGTTTACACCTTAAACTATTTACTTATTAAATAATAATTTACTTTTCTTTAATTTTATAATGATTATATCTTATATTACTTAATAAAACGAAAGAATATATAGTGAAAAATGTTAACGCCAATACGATAAAAAATCGATCGGTAAATATGAAATATAAATATATTTACATTGTCTATCACGACTGGTTGATTCACAATGACGTCGTTGAGTTCCATTTTTTATAACTATATGGTTTAATTAGTTGTTTTTATTGTATTTTTCGGGATTTATTTTATATTAGATGATAAATTTCATACGGACTACTTTCGAGAGTGACATCAGAGAGTAAATGTTGCCATATTTTTTAATTATTAAATGATTAATTTTGTTTTATATTTTAGCGACACGCTGCATCCCGCACATAGCAGAATAGGCAACCTGGCAAAAATTGTGTATTAACTTAAATATAAATTTTATCTTAATCAATTAGATTTTTGCAAGATATTTCAATATTGCAAATGTTTTTTAGATATTTGAAAATTATGTTGTATAAAAAGTTTTAGTTTTGCTATTGCAAAAAAAATATTGGGACTGTAAATATGTAGCTTAACTGTAGCCAAGTGTCCAAATATTATAATTTTTTCTTATGGTCAAACATTTACTTATATTACAGTAGCAAACAAAAGTAGAATATAATTTAATTTTCGTACCTAGCAACATCTAAAGCTTTTGAGTTTTCATTCAATAAAACGAAATGAAGAATTTAACTGGAGAGTGGAGGACGATTTTATTTTCAATTTAAAATAAAAGAAAATACAGATTAATTTTTTGCTTTAATAAAAATTAACACAAAATGGTTAATTCTGGCTGTGCTATTATAAGATTGTTAAGTTATAGTTCATTTATTTTCTGTTTTGCTTTAGCGAATACAATAGAAGAGGGCATAACAAATGGTTATTGCGATACAAAAAACAGTTGTTCAGAGGAAATTAACGAAAAATATGTGCTATTTGATGTAAATCCACCAGAAGGTTTTAATTTAAGACGCGATGTGTACATGAGATTCGCTATAATGGTAGCTGAAGCTCGGAAAAAGGAAAATCAAAGAAATTGGAATTTAGTACTACCTCCTTGGTACAATCTATTCCATTGGAAAAACGATGGTTATATGAGTAAACCTATGCCATGGGGTAAATTCTTCGATTTAGATTCCATGAAACGTTTTGTCCCTGTTCTTGATTTATATGAAATCTTTCAAAAAACTGATACTAAAAAGTTTCATATAGACAGCGTATACGTTTTACAGAACTATGAAGACCCTTTTGGACCTAATGGCGAATTTGTTGACAAATGGGAGGTAAATAAAAACTGTAAATACAATGGATATTATTGGGATTATAATAATATAACAGTAGGTGAAGTAGTATGCATTAAATTTCAAGGAACAATATCTAAATTATGGGAGATTGTTATGTTACATCCGAACGACAAATTCATTATGTTTGATAATGGAGAAATACCATTGCATGACAGATATGGCAACAAAAACTTCTGGAATTGCAGGAAAAGTATGAAATATAATAAAATTCTTATAGCCAGATCTAAGAATTATATTGAAAATAATCTAAACTGCCATAAAGAAAAATGTAACAATTACATTAGTGTACATTGGCGTAGACAGGATTTTGCTAGATCTAGGAGGAAAGAAGTACCTTCAGTTCAAGGAACAGCTAAACAAATCAACAATACTATTAAAACACTAACCCCAGATATAATAGATATATTTATAGCTACCGATGCAGAAAAATATGAGCTTAAAAGCTTAGTAAAACTATTAGAAAACATGAAATTTAAAGTACATCTTTATTTACCTACAGAACAAGATTTTCTTAAATATGGAGATGGTGGAATTGCAATAATAGATCAAATTATTAGCTCACATGCTGCTTTTTTTATAGGCACCCATGATAGTACATTTACATTTAGGATTTATGAAGAACGAGAAATTATTGGATTTGAAACTGTAACTACTTTTAACAGATTATGCCCAGATAATGGGAGATGTGAAAAGCCATCAATATGGAGAATAGAGAAATAATAACATTGTATCTTATTCATATTTAGCTTTAGACCTACAATTTAGCTATATTATTAGATTTACAATTAGCTTATATAATATGATGATATATTTAATTTTGAAGCATGACGTCACTATTGACTCAATGTGTTTTATCTATCTAAATTCTAAAAAATCTAAACAAAATGATGATATTTAAGTTACTTTCATTCAGAAAGTAACTTAAATATAATCATTTTGTTTTAAGATCATCATTAGGCAAGATACAATTGTGCCACTGTGTCAAACTCACAACATCATAAATTACCTACTTTTAACAATTTTTAGTGTTATTTCACTCTTAGGAAAGAAAAATACTTATTTTGAAAACATAAAAATTTGAATGTAGCGGGACTCGAAACCGCGCCTCCTGGAAACCGACCAGGCGTTCTGACCACTAAGCTATATAGTTCTCATCAAGCTCCGTCGAAATTTTTATACACTCGTTACAACTTATTTATATTCTTAGTAATTTCTAGAATGCGCGGGTTCGAGTCCCGCTACGTTAAAATTTTTATAAAAAAAAAATATTTTTATACGTTTTCTAATAAGTATTAGCTTCTTTTTCTTATGTTTTGATATTATAAAAATGCGCTTAATATTTCTATATAGTTTCTTGTACGTAAATAAACTACATTTATTGTGTACATAATGTGTTAATCAATTTTATGTTTTACCAAAGATTATAGATAATATTCAAATAGATTTATATTTTTTAATGTTGTCATCTATAACCATTGATTTTATAAATTTAAATATATAGAGGACGTTGTGGCGCGTGTATACCGTAAAACGTCTGACTGTAAACGCAATCATTTCGTTTTCGATTCCCAATCGCGGGAATGTAAGCAACTAGACTTAATGCGGTGTTTTAGGTTAGGTTCCCTCTGCCAATCACGCTATGCACTGAATACATTGTGAAGCTAAGAAATATAATTGTATAAATTCATTTTATATAACATGTATGTTTGTTTGTGATAGAAAAACACAAAATCTTAATTTTAATAGTTGCCACCAGTTCAGTTTACACGACTGTAAACTGCAATAGAGACGCCTCTGTCCAAAAACAGTAATATGAATATATTTTTTTATTTTACGGGTGCTTGTCCATATTTATATTAATCCCTATCCTTTTAAACATTTTATTAATTTTCTACGCGAAACGAAGATAAAATTTGTTCTTCACACTATTTTAAAATTACAAATAGTTTTAGAAAATGTTAATGAGTAAACATAAGAAAATTTCATTTCGGAGAACTGCCAATATACAAAACAATCTGGCATTTATTTTGAAATTACAAATATTTTTAGAAAATGTTAATGAGTAAACATAAGGAAATTTCATTTCGGAGAACTGCCAATATACAAAAAAATCTGGCAACATTTTAAATAAAAACATCGATTTGTTTACTTTTTTAATCTGTATAATGCAGCTAAATATTTCAATTTTAAACTGAAAAGCTATTTTAATTCTATTATTTAATATTAATAGTAAACGTTTAGCATTTTATCAAATGATTTAAAAATAAGTAGTGTCTAAGCTAAAATTCAAGTTTATTTAGGATATGGACTTTTATTCGTCAGATTTTACCGGCAATGGTCAGTATTTATACACCCTATACATCCAATCCATTTAAACGTCCAATTAATAATTTTAATATTGTATTGTTATATTTTAAGCTTAAGTTCTTGTAATTTTACAAAAATAATTGTTACATTTTATATCTTTAATATCTAATAATGTAAAAACAACATAACCTATTAAAGAAAGTAAATAAATTGCATTATAGCTTTTATTACATTAAGAATTTGTTGGATTTACACAATTTTATGTCATTTGTGTACTACACTATTTTGTTTAATCTGTACGTATATTAAAACAAATAAGTATTAAACAAGTAAGTACTAACTGATTGCTGTCTGTACATTGAAGATTTATGAGAGAATCTATTATTTCGCCATTAATTTGGTATGTTAGACCCGCTCCAATGATAATTATAATTTTTTATCGACTCGTCCGAAACGTGTTAATCGATTTTAATACAGTTTTCACTATAGTATTTATACATACAACCCTTAACATTTAATGTTTTTTTAAATATTTAAATCAGTTCATAAATAAAAATGTTAAAGCAATATAAAGTAATTTATTTAACAAAATTGTTATAAAATTACTACTGTTTTATCAAATTGGTTAACTTTGGGTCTCAATCAGCGTTGTTACATTAGTCTTGGGCGAGGAAAAGTGGTATTTTTATCTTTGGAATAAAAAGTAAAGTAGTTAAATAAGAATTCTTGAAGTGAATGAATTATCAATATATTCTTGTCTAAGATTTTATTAGTAAAGGCCTATATCACAAAGCTAATTATTTTTGATAATTTCAGATTTCAATGAATGGGTGAGTGCTTTAATGTAGATGTGTGCTGCTTGAGCTTTTTTAAAATACATTTTTTAAGCTTCACATTGTGTCCTGCATTTAGCAACTGATTACTTCTAGTTTTTCTCTTCAAAAAGTTACTAAAAAATTGTGAGATATATTATTGCATTGCCACTAGAACAATTTAAAATTAAATTAAAAAATATATTAAGCAAAGCTTACTATTCAATCTAAGTCTACTATATGAAAATAGTATGTTGATTTAAATGCTAGCCGGTGGTAGTTTCCTTTAGGACTGACACTACTGACATTTCTATGTAATTCAATGATTCAAGATGTTATACTTGTATGACATCAAGTTCTGCTCTTAAGGTATAACAAGATCAGTGTTTATTAAGACATCTCCAATAGTGAATAATTGATCTTCTCAAAATAGCTTTTTGAAAAGTTAAAGGAATGTTTTTCTTTGAGTTTTATTTATTACTATATTTGTTTTTATATCTTGGAGTTCTTATTATATCATTTTCTTTTTAATTTGTTTATGTTATTTTATTTCAATTGTGTATGAATTTATAATTGGATTTTATTCATTAAAAAATTATCTAAATAAAAATTATTACTAACTATTTATTATTTTTAGGTTTTCAACCCTTTTATTTTTAACCAGTGTTGCCAGTTTTTCTCTCGGTGAAGAGTGGGATTTTTGAACATTTTATGTAAGAAATTAATTTTTAACAAAAAAAAACCGATTTCAAACAACTAACTAAGAAGTAAAACATTATTTTACATAAAACATACTTTAATTTTGTTAAAAAATATATTGAAAAAAGATTTTGTAATTTTGAAGTTGGTGCTAAATAAAACTAGTAATTCGATATTGTAGTAAGG
Organism: Heliconius hewitsoni; assembly: GCA_018230445.1. Classification (NCBI taxonomy): domain Eukaryota; kingdom Metazoa; phylum Arthropoda; class Insecta; order Lepidoptera; family Nymphalidae; genus Heliconius; species Heliconius hewitsoni. Next base: position 6,159 of record DWAN01000479.1, on the reverse strand, counting down.
CTGTTGCAGCAGTAGCTTGACACCGACTTTGAAATTATTAAATCTTTAAATATCCTTTCAAATAAAAAAGAATCATCGGAATGAGCGAGATATTGAGCTATTCTCTATTAGTGCAAATTTAAGACACGTGATTTTCTCATAGATACCATTGTCAGAAATAAACCAAAAAAAAATTGATCACACGGGAAGCACTAGCTTTCAAATAAAACAAAAAAATAATCAAAATAGGTTCACCCAGTGTAAAATTTTGAGGCAACAAAAAAAATAGTCAAGTTGACAACCTCCTTACAGAAGTTGGTTAAAAAAGCGAGATTCTAGCGGGAATTTATCCATTGACATTTAAACAAAGATTTCAATTATGATAGATATCAATACAAATTACTTTTTATGAACGATGTCACTATAACTATATAAACGGTGTGGTTTTGGTTTACCATAAGCATGGGCAAGTTAGTCTTTAGAGTAATTAGACTTAACTTACGAACAGATCAGGACATTTATTTTTTGAGGTAAAAATCGGGACATCTGGTAACGCTGTTTTTAACCAACAAGCTTTATTTATTTAAGTGTCGAAAATTCTGCACTCAACGTCGTACTTTGTCTTGTTTCGAGAGCGAGGAAATGAAAATATTAAATATTTCATTGCATGAAGTGCGAAGATCTGAAATATTTAATAATTAAACCCGCAACCTGTCTCGTTAACAGTCGCACTGGCTTTAATAATGGTAGTTTTATGTATTTTAGATATTTTTGGATGTTTCAAATAATAGGCCCAAACATCAAAGACAAAAATATTAATATTTAGGATTTCACATTTTACTTGTACATTTTACGCTCTTAAATATTAATCTTTATCAGCGTTGCCAGATGTCGTGATTTTGGCGGGATGTCCCGATGCTTAGTCCAAAAATTGAGTGTCCTGATCGGGGCAGGCATAGTCCTGCTTTACCACAGATCATTCCATGTACTGTGAGAAATCTTTTTTTTAATACTTTATAATTTTAATTGTTAAAAATAATTTCATAGAAATACATATTAGTATATTCGTAAATTACATATAGTTATTCTGAAGACTTAACTGCCTTACATATGATAAACCAAAACAATCTCTTTCAGTATAGTGACATTTTTCTATTTAAAAAACATTTTATATTGATTCCTTGCACCATTGAAAACTTTATCTAAAACTCACCATTTTTTTTGCCCATTTTACATCAAGTAAAACGTAATTCGGATAAAGGCCGTTGCCTACAAGCAACTACCCCCGATTGACTTTTTCGAATTGGTTTTATTGCTGTTGACCTGGATTGGACTTGATAGCGTCACCGGGCGGGGCCCTGATTGACACAATTCCACTGCAATTATAGTCTTTTTCACCTATATCAACTCTCTTTTACACCAGTTCGCTAACAGTATAAGTAAAAAAAACATTTATGGATGTAAATAATTTTATATATGTCTTTTTCACTTCAATAAAATTATTATATATGTCTTTTTCACTTCAATAAAGATTTCATTTAAAGCAAGCCAGGAACATTGTAAAAATCTAATTTCAAATATAAAAATGTTTCTATTTACCTCATTTTAGGGGATAATAAATACTAAAACTTATTTTGATATGTAAAAAAACACCCTAAGGCCAACTTGTTTTCAAACTTGAGACGCATTATAATATTAAAAAATAAACTGCTATAATTAAGTCCAGAGCACAGCTGCTGAGGACATTTTACATTAAATGTGATGTTTTGTCAATGGTCAGATTATATGCGCCATCTTTAGTATTGGTCAACCTGCTGCATTATACTGTGATTCCGTTCCAATTCCTGTGTGACCTACTGTTGATTATACGGTGATTCCGTTCTTGCTTTTGTTGTTTTAATTTAATTTCTTGTTTTGCTAAGTGTAAAGTTGTCTTCTAATTATTTTGATTCTTGTTATATTGAATTTTTCAAAATTTAAAATATGAGTAAACCTGGGCCAAATTATATCGAATTTAATAAGTTACATAAAAGTTTTAGAAACAATATTTCTTTGCTTACATTTTGTATCATGCCAAAATGAATAGTGTATATAGTTATTGAATTCATCCATCTATATACTTTTTTAAGTTTACTGTTTTAACGCTAATAATATTGTAAAAATTTTATTTTTAAATAAGAGTTGTGCTCTTTGCTGAATGCTTAATACATTTCCTGCAAAATTTTGATATTTCGCTAAAATATCGGTGATATTATATCTGTTGCTTCAGACGGAATATTTAACAAATTTTTTTTCATATTCAATGAATTTTTCATATTTGAATAACAAAAAAATAAAGCTATCTAAATAATGAATATTTATTAATATTCTTATTATTGCTTTAAGTAAACTTTTTATTCATATTATTGCTTTAAGTAAACTTTTTAATATTTTTTTTTGAATATTGAATCTTAAATAATTTTGAGCTAGAACAGTACTTAAAAAAGTAACTTGGGGCTGTTAGGTCGAGATCTCATTGCACAAATCTGCATGAATCTGTTTTTTAATGAAACTTGTTTTTAAGAACTATATATGACTAGTGGGTGCGCGCAGCTTCGCCCGCTTATTTGCACCCTTAGGGATGAATTCTAAAAAAAACAAACATTTTGTCCAGATTATGAAAATAAACAGCTATCCAAATTTCAAGTTTCTACGCACAGCGGTTACGGCTGTGCGTGCGTCTTACTTCAGTCATTCAGGAACATGTCCTTTTATATATATATAGATAGTAGAATAGATTACACCAGGGTTGCCTAGAAATATCGTGTCACAATCACCTTTAATTAAATTTATGGCATTTTTTTGTTAAAGAATTGCACTCACACGTATTTTATGTGAATCCAACGTCATTTGAACAAAAATCACATAAAGAATGATCGCCACCTTTCAGTCTGCCGCAACCCAGCCAAAGGGTTGCCAGATTTAAACAGATCACCTAATGTTGATAATTTGCACTCACGTGTTCTCAACACTGTATGGTCAACAATATATGGTCTCATAGTCAACCGGAACCGGACCAAAAATGATGGCATTCAATGACCTTTGCTTGCGGCAGTTACTTTTCACTCGGGGAAATGAATTATTTTCAATTCCCCGCTCTGATACGACAAAGAATATACATAATAAAAAGAGTGGCTGAATTCAATGATGCGCATGGCTTCTTTACCAGAACGAGAAAATGAAAATATTCAATATATATATTACCTCGGGTGGGATTTGAGTCCACAATTTGACACTCGTACGCTTGTGCCCCTGCGGTTCGACTGGTCTTATATAGGTAATAAATAATTATATACTCATTGCATATCTAAAACGTAGGATTCAACCGGCGTCAGCTCATCGACTGATGTCGAAATGCCGTCGATGGAAATCAAGACAGATAAGAAAGCGGATTTTGAACAAGATGTTAAAACTGGCGACAAACGCCATAACCGAAGTAAGGGTAAGTTATATTGTAAAGTGCTATGACAAGGCTATTACATAGGTCTCCATAGTGAATAAATAATCCTGAAATATCTTATAGTCGACTTATTGAGCATTTAAATTAAAATATCTATCTAACATATGTTGTAATTTGTAAAAGAAACCTAGAAAGGTATTTTAACACTAGTTGAACTCTGCTCTTTTTTTTTTCGCGGGATATAGTTTGAAACTAAGAAAGAATCATACGTCATCACTTTTAATATTTTCGATCTATTTCATTTTTTATTTTTAGTAAGTACACATTGCTTTTGTGCTCTTAATATTAACAACATAACTTGTTATAAGAGACCATCGTGGCGCAGTGGAATGGCATCTAACTAAATACGAAGGTTATGTGTCTTATCCCTAATCGGAAGAAAGATTACATTTAATTATTTTCATATCTCTACCGGCAGACGGAGTGTGGTGTGCCGCCACTCAACATTGAGTATCTCTTATATTAAACGGTGCGTGGAGAATGAAGTGCCTTAATATTAGGTTCCTTCTACTTACCTTACGGGAAAAAGGCTGAAGCTGCTTTTACTATATTATGTACATTGTTCTTAAAATAACATTAGAAGTATATCTAAAATATTAATGTGAAATAATAATATTACTTCTAAAGTTGAGCGGAAAGGAGACACCGGAGTGTTCCAACACAAAGTTAAAGAAGACCTATCCTTTTAAGAAAAGAAACAAAGTATTGTTTTTTCGGGCTAGCTCACAGGTGTTAAGCCACTTCATTAAGATACTTCCGTTCCCCGCTGTCCACCAAATTCATGAGGCATTATGTTTTCAGCGGCGGAACTCAATACCGGGCTTTGCCTCGTTACCAGAACCAAAATATACTGATAATTCACTTCCCCGATAAGGAATTAAACCAGAGCCATTGCGTTAACAGTCGCAAGCTTGTGCCCCTGCGCCACGACATCCTCTTGTATAAAATTCGTACTTGAAATACACCTTTAAAATAAAATATTTTTTTACATTAATGTTCTATTTGGATATCAATTCTCTGAATTTAACATTTAAATTTCATTAATTTCAAGGCACCGTGGATTCAGGTCTTCGTCATATTTCTATCAACAATTTTGTAAATAAAAAAATATATAAAATATATACATGGCGGTAGTTGTAAAACTTTCAACAGTTACATTGAGTCACAGATTCTTTCTTCACACAAGTTTTGTCATTTCTTGCATTAAATTTGTTATTTAGTTGAAAGTAATCCGAAATATTGAAAATTATTAATTAAAAATATAACGACAAGTGTGAATTCAATATTTGTGCTAATATTTAGGGTTCCTTTTAACAAGTCGACCAAATGTGCGAGATTGTACATACAGAACTGATTCTGAACCAAGGTAATATATTTTTGCTGTATCTGTAAACGCGACGGTTTTGGGTTCGATTACGGTTAGTAGAAATTAATTATTTTTATTTCTTTACTCTGGTCACAAGACAAGTCCATATTCGGCGTTAAGTTCTGCAACTCTATGGAGTTGCGCAATGTCACGTATATTAGACAAAAAATAGGGAACGGAGTATCTTAGTACAAGGCTCATTTTGCCTAACTTGCTATATACGGCATAGAGGCTGAAAAAGGTGTGCAATTGAAATGCTAAAAGTTCAAGCCTTTCAATAAATATTCATAAAAGTTTAATTTTAATATACAACTCTTGTATGTTTACACCACAACAGCAACTACTCATTGTTTTAATGTTAAATTTAAATTAATCGATATAAATTGATTAATTTATTTACCGCTTAAAATACTCATTACCATAAAAAAAACTGTAAAAAACACAAGACTACAAAAACTTTATAATATATAGATACCTACTACATTTTAAAAACAAAATATGTTGAAATGTAAAATGAAAAAGAAAACTTAAACAGATAACAAAATAACCTTATAGGTATTATTAACTTCTGCCTAGATGGTGAACCACCAACGAAAAAACCAATGCCATCAATACAACTGGATGCCGGTTTTAAGTGGAATCTTCATGTGAGCCATTTCTTTATATTTATTTATGAGTCGAGATGTGAGTGACACATGTCTCATTTTAAGGTTCGTATTTTAATAATAATGTATGAATGAAAACGGCATCTTAAAATAGATCTCAGAGTTGAGAGCGGCTTATAAATACAGGCTAATATTTTCATTTGATCACGCGGGCAAACTGCACGTAAAATCTAATCAGTTAAAAGTTCTTGCTTTTTAAATCCAGGCCCTTGCCAAAGCGGCAGAATCTGTGGAATTCGGCGGGAAATCCCCGGTCTCCGCGTTGAATGAGCTAGGCGTACGCGTCGCGTATAGTGTGTTGAAACAACGCGGGCCTGCGCATTGTCCAAGCTTTACAGTTGCTGTAGCGGTGAGTTATGTTTTTTATTATTGTATTGTATTTGTATTTTTTTCAGCGATAGGGAATTTTATTAAATAGTGACTTATGACTTTTTTGAAAATACATTATTTTAAAATATGTAGATTCCAGTACTTAGTAGAGTAGACACAGGGAATCTGAGAACCTTAGAGAGACTGCAACACTTCCATTCCTTATAAATGGTGGAACTAAACACCGCGCCTCGTTACCAGAGCGAGGAAAATGAAAATATTAAATACTAGCGACCCGCTCGCGGCTTCGCCCGCTTTAATTACTGAATTATTTATATTAT
>DWAN01000478.1:0-23678 GCA_018230445.1 Heliconius hewitsoni | reverse complement strand
ATAAATTTAAGTAAATATTTCATCTCTTCGAGTGGGGATCGAACCCACAACCAGTTGGTTTTACAGTCACACTCCGTGCCGCTGCGCTACGACTGTAGACCAGGATATTTCCTATTAATTTCAGATCGGTACCTCCACGCGATCTTAATAGAAATGGTTTAGCAGAAGGGCAGAAGAAGCAGAAAGACAGACAAAGTGATCCTATAAGAAAGAGTTTTGTCTTTTCTTTTGAGGTACGGAACCCCAAAAATACTGATATATAGCTATTCTTTTACGGTGAATAAGCGCCATAAGTATTATACAATTAATACTGTAAATTTTATTACGTTATATTAAAATCTTCAAATTCAAAGAAAATTATGTAGGTACCTTATTTACTTTTATGATGATCCAAAGACCATAATTTCGATTTTGTAATTGGTATGTATATGATGTATATAACATTATGTTGATACTATAAAACTAAATATACATACATACATATATTGAATAGAGAGATTGTATGGTAAATATATTATTTTAATCTATAATGCATAGAGTTTTTAAACGTATGTATCTAGTTTAAAAGTATTAAAAAAAACATTTTGACTGACATTGAACTAATTTTAAATTTTATTGCAAGAATACAATTAACACTAAACAATAGAAAGTTTTACTGTATCAGTTGCAAAACGATAAAGCTTCAGAATCACCGGATGATAGCGATACTATCAAGCTACGGTCCGGAACAAGCAGCATATTGCTACACTAGATTGATTTATATGACGGGAACTAGACCTTTTAGCACCACCTCAAGTTGTAAATAAATGTTGCGTATCTTTTAGTAAATTTAGTACATGTATTTGAATTTGATGAAATGTAAGAAGCGTATTCGTATTTTATTTTTCAAGATAAAAAAATATATAAATAAAATATTTGTTTACAACTGCAATCCTTGATTTTTCATTAACAATGTCCAATACAAACAAATATATATAAAATTCGTTCTAACATGTTTATGGCATTCTTCAAGCGAGGTTAAAAAGTACGTACTCTTTAACCTGGCATGGGGAAAGATTTCCTTTAGTATACGTGTTTTCTAGATTGGTTTAAGCGATTTTAGGCGGAAAATACAGAATGGAGGTGATGATATCTAAATTTTAATGACTCTTATCCTGCATACATTGGGGCAATGTGTAAAGATAAAAAGTAAAACCAGTAGCCTGTTTTACTTTACTTTTTTGTCTTATTACACTAAGCGTACAATATATATATACATAGTCATACATTTATGTATGTCTAAATTAGTAGTTTGATTTAAAATTATTCACGATACCAGAGTATGATTCATCACTATTCAAAATGATTAAGTCGTCTTATCAAAGCCTATAAAATTCAAACACGTTATAAACTATGTTAGAGTCAAATTATTTTACAGTGATCATTAATCACTATAAAAAATTATCTATTTTTATTTTTAGTTCAATATAATCACAAGAAAAATGATTTCTAATATTTGCTACCAAATATTGAGATCTAAAGTAATTAATAATATTATAAAGTTCCATTGTCTTCTTAGTGTCAGATTTACAGGTTCAGTCGTCGTACCGTTAACTCAATGAACTGTGATATATTAGACTGGAATTACCGTAGTTTACACGGTCATTCACATACAGACGTCCAATTTACAAACATAATTCGATAAGTAAAATTTAAATAGAAAAGCAAATATAAAGGCAGGAATCGTAATTTTGTTTAATATGAAATGTGTAGGTGGATACTGTGGAATGTAAATAAAAATATTCGCGTAGTGTATAACCACATTGGTTATGAAAACATGATTGCATCTCAGAAATTGTATTTAAATGTATTTGGCTTTTTATGGGTATAGTTGAGGTGTAATATAAAACAGTTCTGTAGAATAAAAATATTTCAAATTTCCTTTAGTTCAGTATATAAGAATATTTATTGTCTTATAAACATATAAGACAAAATTAAAAAAAGAAAGACATGAGCACTTTGAAATAATGCTATATATATTTTTGATTTACGAATTTTTATTTACACACTTAGGTCTTCTCGTTTTTTTTGTATTTTTTTAAATTATTGTTTTATATCTAAAGATTTTAAACTTAGAAGCTTATACACAATAACCAATGTGGTTATTAAACCTTATGAAGTCATCATGTAATGACTGACACGCCTGCATGAAAATCGTGATCCGGCAGGAAAATTACGGTATCCTGGGTATGCACGTGGGGTCAAGGTACGAAAGACGATAATAGTCTTTTTATTTAAAAAGAATAGATGTTTTTATATACATATTCACATTACTATATAGCAGTCAATATGTATTTGCTATTAATAACTTTTTACAGCCTCTCATGTGATCTTTATATTATTTTACATGTTCGAGCTTTTCGATTATTATTTTAAGTATAACACTAAATATTATATTCGAATAAATAGATTTTTATTTCCGAATTTATATTTTGAAACTTTTGTGAAAGGAGTTTAAAATCTATATCACTACGTGGTTGTAGCGTAAAATGAGACATGTCGGACTGTCCAAATTTATTGGTTTGGATCTCGTGGTAACTGTTATATTATACTTTTTAGAAAACATATGAAAATTCGAACTTAGCGGGATTTGAACCCGCGCTTCTTTGTAAAAATACAGAGATGCTAGCAATAAAATAAGTTGTAATAAGCATATAAGAATTTCGACGTAGCTTGACTTGACGACGTTGGTCAGAACGGACGGTTTCCAAAGAGGCGCGGGTTCAAATCCCGCTACGTCTAATTTTTTATATGTTTTCTACAAAGTATTTTTCTTTTCTAAGTGTGGAATAACACTTTAATAATGTAAAAAAAAACTATTATATTTAACATTTATGTTTGTTACTTGCGGCGTTGAGTCGTGGGGAACGAAGTATCTTAACACTAGGTTCCCTCTACCTACCCTGCTGTGCGCGGAATAGAGTGCGTGAAGTTGATTTATTTATTCGTCTTTGTTACTTTGAAATTGCGGGACTTGTATGAATATAACCAGCTTATCACTTTCATCGGTCAAAAATAATTTATGATTGATGGACATAATGGCATTACATTTGAACCTATCTAGATAATTGTATGTTAGATGCTTTTCCTCATTTTTTACCGTTACTCTTATGAGACCAAAGACCCCTGCACCAATCATTAATTAATTTGTAAAATAAATGTTTTTAGAGCTTACCTACTTGTATTCATTATGCAAATTCTGTTACAAGGAACCGTTGCGTCGTATAACAACTCGCGATTCATTTTTTTGCTATCATCCGTCTTAAAAACACAAGGAAGATGGTTCAATTTTATGTTATTAATTATAGTTTCCTCTTACTTTTAAGCAAAATTACTTAAGTAGCTTATTTTATTTTGTATGTAATGTATGTGTATTTTGTGTTTGTATGTACGTAAAAATATTGTGCAACTTAAAACGTAAGAATCATGGAAAACATTTAATTAAAAAGATATATTATTAAACAAAACATAATTTGAAACCAGGTTGTAGATTCGATTGCCGATTGAAATTAAATATTCAATGTATTTTTTGCTCTGGTGTCTAGGTAAAGCGCCGCGTTGAGTTTCGCCACTCTACAATATACTACGGAAAACGGATCGTTTCCAACACTAAGTTCTCTCTGCCTAATCTGATGGTTCGGGATACAGCGTGAAGCTAAAAAAATATAATATATAGATATGTTAATGTAAATATTAATTATATATAACGATATAACGAAATAGAATGAGCTGTTTATGGAAAGTAGCCAGGTACGGATATTTTTTTTTCATATAGCTTAGGTAATGCGGTTACATAAGTTATTATTCAAAAGATTTAGTATGACTAATATATACGGAAAAAAATATAATAATACCTATATATTTCTAATGATTCTAATTATTAATAAATAATTATTAGGTATCCGTTATACAGAGATCGGAGCACTTAGGTCAATAGTTAACATTTTTACTTATATGTGTTGCAATTATCTAATTTATTATTTATATACACATATCTTTTAGAAAAATAGTCGTTTATATGATGTCAGTCATAATTACGAAGGTACGTCTTTATTTCCTTTTGTAATTATAAAAATTAAACCCTTAGTAGATATTTTTTTCAGCTTAACTAACGCTTATTTCTGCGAAAGAAGGTAGTCTATATACTCTGTAGTTCATGAAAAGGCGTGAATAAAATTTAGCGTCAAGACATTTCGTTCATCGTTTTTCGCTCGAATTCGAGGCATATTGAACGGTGGAACTCGACGCTGCTAATTTACTCGTTCTTTGAGTGGGAATTAAACCCACAACTACAGCATTCAGAGCCTCAGGTGCTGTCTAGTAGATTAGAGATATGTCCATTCCTCGACGGAGATGTTGAATAACACAGTTGAGTTCCTAGGTTCCCGTTCCTACCCGCTATGTAAAGCTAAAAAAAGAAAGAAGTTCATAAAAAATATATCAAAAGTAAAGCAAATAGACCATAACACGTTACATTTAATGAGTTAGTGAAATTTGCTTACGCGTACATACGAGTTAATAATTGATCAATTACTTTATGAATACAAAACAGTAGCCTTGACCGTGAACGTGAGTATGAGCAATGTATAATAAATAAGTGATGATTGCTTCAATTTTATATTATTAAAAGATACCTGTAAGTTATCTGACAAGTACCTACATTTAACCGGAAATGATAATGTTGTATTGATTTTATATTGATTATTTTAATTAAAGTTGTATGGTTAATCTAAGTGGTTAGGTAGGTATAGGATTTTTTTAAATATTTAATTTATATTGAATGCATTTAATTGTAATAATAATTAATAGAGTTGTTTAAATTCCAATTTATTGGCTCACGTATATTTTTGAACATAAATTTCGAACTCGTACCTCTTGGTTTTCTATTAGGTATAGAGATGGTTTAGCTAACGCTAAAGATTGCTGCAGCATTTTATTGTGAATACTCCTACAGTAATTCCTTTTTTTTAAAGGTCTAATACAAAGATCCTGCCATACGATTGATTAATACTTGAAAATATTATATTTAAACTAAAAATAAAATTATATAAATTTTAGTAACAAATTTCTAAAATACATAATGTTTTTTAATAGATAAAAAAATCCTACATTATATTCCGATAGGCGTATGTAGTTGAAACTTAACACGGTTATTACAGAAGGCAACTTAACTAGTTAACATTATCTCAGAACCAGCAATCGGCAGTGTAGCACACACGCCTGTTTGCCGATGATCATCGATAATATTACATTGGCAGCAGTTATTAAAGACAACTTGTTGTTTAATCAGACACCACCCGCAAGAATGCAGTCACTACAGCTGCTAGGTGGAATCCTCTCTAACCTGTTTGACCTGCACCCCTCAACAACCTGCAATAAAGTATGGTCGCGGCTGACTTATGCAATTTTACTCTCGCTTCGCCTTGGCCATTATAAACGAGCCCATACGTCACTCTGTGCTATAAATAACATTCGAACTCGATTTTATTTTCGTTTATAAGCGTATAAAATGAGAAAATAAAATGTTGTAATTTATACAATCACACGCAGGGGTCTACGGCCTTACTCATGCTACTATTGAGAATGCATTGTTTATATATATTTGGTATTATTAATAAAAATAAATATATCACGCTGTATCCCACACACAGCAGTATGTATAGACATGGGAAACCTAGTGTTAAGACACTCCGTTTTCCGCTGATTTTTTCGATGCATTGCCTGTGAATATTTGGTATCTTTTATAGATTATACTTTAATACTACTGCATTTCTCTTATACAGGTGGAAGCAACATATTGGGAAAAATATTTAAATCCCATACCTAAAAAAAATAATCAAGATTCATCAACAAAAGTTTTAGTAGTTATAGTTCGTAAGATTTTTTTTTTCTTCCACGATTTGTATCTATGTATATGTATGTAGTGTATTACGACAATAACGTGAACACCTACTACAAAAATACTACTAAAGGTTGCCGATCTGCTACTTTTCATTCACAAAAAACATACTATCGCGAGAAAGTTAATTATTATTTAGTCTCTCCTGGTATTTTACGTAGTCATTTATTTTCTATAATAAACGGAAGTAAGAACAACGTTCAACTTCACCGCGAAGCGTGTGCGATGTTGTCGATAGGTTTGTGTTTTCATTTCATTGTCATTCTTAACAAATGCCTTTTTAATTTAGAACAATAATTTTATTACTTATTTTATTTGAAGAAATGCAAGGCAAAACCCCTTTTGTTTTATTTGTATTAGGTTTTTATAGAGTAGTTTAAACTGTGCTTTCATTTAAAGTGGTGATAAACTGTGGAGTGGGAATCGAACCCACATACAGTCGCTCTTACAGTCACACTTTGTACCCCTGCACCTCGACTAGCCTCAAATATTGATTTTCATCTAAAATCACCCTGCACTTAATTTTTTCTCCCTATCCCTTATAGAAAGCGAGTAATTCAATTATTCTTAAATTGAATTACTCGCTTCTATTATTAACTCCTTCATTACACTAAAACCATACTTGAGCTTGTACAGACAACAAAAAATATATATATATAAAAAAAAATTGTAAAAAGTATACGTAATTATATTTGTTCACCATAATACCTTAGGTAGTAATGTGTCAACAGACAAAAAAAAATCGCCGCGGCCTGTTTCTCCAATGTTTTTATAAAACAACCTGTAATTATTATTTGCAGCAATGAACTAGCTGTGTCGATTTGCTTTTACATGACTGGCTGGTGGCTGGTTGTTCACTTGTGACCTTTAAGCCGCCTAAGGTATTAACGAGAATGAGATGAGTGAATGTAGATGATCCTTTCATGCGCATCTTTGAGGTTTTTTTTATTTTTTAGTATAGGGGGGAGTGTCTAGTTATTTTCTTAGGTAAGTGATAATAACTCTATTTTAAAAAACTTGTAAGTTAATACTGTCAGTATAATGAAGCAATACCGACAGAAAAATATGTTTTTTTTTATACTTACTCTATAGTTTATATATACTGCTGGTTGAGGCTGTTATGCTCAGGAGCATAAGGGTGTTACTGTAACACAACGGTTGTGGGTTTGATTCCCACTCGAGGGGATGAATTATTAATTCTTAAAATTGTAATTTCTTCGCGTTGGCACCAATACAAACCTGAGTTCCGCCATCACGCAATGCCTTGAAAAATTTGGCGAAAAGTAGGGAACGGAGTGTCTTAACACTAGGTATGCGGGATACAGCGAGAGGCAGATTTTAATTTTTACACACACACTTTTACTCTAAGTTTATATTAACTTTACAGTAGTAATTAATTAATTAATTAATAATTTATAAAATTACTAATTCTGTACTAACGCAAAAGGCGTGGGTTCAAATCCTTCATATTTACTTTATATACCTGCATATTTTCTAAAAAGTATTTTTCTTTTCTAAGTGTGGAATAGCAATTTTAAAACTATAAAAATTATATACTCAATTAAACTAGCTTTTTGTAAAAACATTGACCATAAAATAATTAAAAAAGCATATTCTGGGGATTTTTATTTTTTTATATATATTTGTTTTGAAATATTTAGAATGGATTAAGTATTACTAACAAAGGAAGCAAATTACTAACATGAAATGGGGAATCCACAGAAGAATCACATTTATTATGAATACCTATACATATTCAATGTGAATGTTTTGATGAATATCACGAAGTGTGCATATTATTTTCAATGAATCAGAAGAAATAATTATTTTTATCACGTTTTACAATTAAAACGCATCAAAAGAAGACAGCTGTCATATACTAAACATGTTATTCTTTTAAATAAATAATAATATTTTTTACTTAGAAACCTTGAATTTGAGTTTGTATTACGTGATAACATTTCTCAACACATTATCTGCAGTGCTTGTGGAATTGTCGGCAAAATTAAATATAATTATTATTTAAAATCTTCATCTATTTTTTTAAGTTTCTGTACCATACAGAATATCCTTAATATAATTTTAATTAAATCTACAACTATCTGTATTTTTTAATTCTTTTTTCAATAAAGATAATAAAAATAATATACCTTTTTATTAAATATGAATTAAATTTTGTACTTAATTAGAAGTTAGCCCTTACTTAATCACCAAAGAATTTTAACCAACAATAAAAACAAACATACATTTTCGACACTAATTGTTTAATCAAATTCAAGATTTTATATCAAGATAACTTTTTGCAGTCGTAAATTTTATATAGGTGCTTGTATTTTAATCTTTACCTACTCAATTAAATAATTGTTAAAGAATATGTTTTATGGAGTAATAAAGATTTAGTTAAATCTGCTGTAATAACGATTAAAAGCATAGTGAGTTCGTGCTGAAAACGCAAACGCTTGTTAACTCTACATTTAGACAGGAAAATAATACCACACAATACTATATACGATTTATATAACAAATCTGAATTAAGTACTTGATATTCAGATTATTATATTCATCATTAAGTTTATTATAAGAAACCGGATAAGCACGAGTCGGGATCACCCCGAGGTGATACGTACCCACGTACAAAAATTGGAGGTCTCAAACTTTTACTGAAATTGCAGCTTAGCTTAGCCAAAGCCCTTTCGTCTGATATTCCACTTGAATTAGCGGCTTTAATACCAAACTCTGTCCCCTTTTAAGGCGATAACTTTTTAAGGATTTATTTTTTCCTAAGCTAATACTACCTGTAGATGCTCGCTGCCAAATTTTATAATTCTAGTATAACTGGAAGCAATTAATTTTTATCCATAAGCCGTAAGTTCTCGAAAAGTATACGCCCAAATTATAACATTGTAAAAGCCAAAGGATGGAAAAATGGAATAATGGAATAAGGCTCACCCTCCCATAAGAAGTTATCACTTCACAAGCATAACATATTTTATAATTATATAATATTTAACTAATAAAGCGTTCTTCACTTTTGTTTCAGGTACAAGTTATGATGTCCTTGTAATAACAATATTCATCTTTCGAGAAAATGAATATATACGTTAGAAAATCTTGCCTATCTTTTATCATTTTGTCTGCACTTACTGAAATAATACAAGCAAATAAAAATGGTACGCGGTATATATTGATTGTCAATAGAAGCATTAAAATAAGTTTTGAATGTATAAATAACATTTTTTTATATTTTTCAATATCCAAATCAATTCCAGAATCTAATACGGATACTCGCCAAGGACGTGTTACAGGAAGAATAGTCAAATTATACTCAGGATTTAAGCCAAATCCGATAGTATGCCTTGACGAAGGGTTCAAAGCAGATCCAACCGACTGTTCTGTATTCTATCGGTGCGTGAAGGCATCGCGTCGTGGAAATTTCAATATTTTCAGGGTAATTATACTAAATATATGTTAAAGTTTAAGGCTAACATATCTATTCGTTGTTGAGACGTAGAACTATTGTTATAAATTTAATTTCATAGTGAAATTGATAATTTAATTTTAAGTTAAGTACGCATATATTAAAGGAGTTGCTCACAGCGTCACCTGCTACACGAATTATACTATTTATTATATAACTGGCTTTCGTGTTGTAACAACATTATTATTTTAAAGACAATATCTAAACATTGAAAGATTCAGCCCATTATTATTATAAATCAGTTATTTATAGTAATTTTGTCGGACCAAATTATTTAAGATTTTTTTATGAAGCGATTCAAATACACAAAATGTTAAAACGCTATTAAGGTCATATATATATTCGTTTTAGATGGAAAGTGAATTCTCTACCTTATAGTGTTAGTCACTATTCATTTAAATCATTTTAAAATTAAGACATTTAATAAAGAAAAGAATACTATACTAAACTATTTTGTACATTTTTCCAGTACCAATGTGGGCCAGGTACTGTGTATGATCCCGAGACAGAAATTTGTAACCATGCTCGAAGCACAAAACGATCTGAATGTGGTGGAATAATGTCAACACATGATAAAAAAGATGAAAATGAAGATAATGAAGTAGGCCATGAACTTCCATCACCCATAACCACAATTTTACCATTCCATATCAGTCAATCGAGCCCAATTAATGACACAGTTTTAACGCTAACTACCGTAAAACCATTGCAGTCTGATATTCTTACAAAAAGTACATCAAAAACATACTTTCACACGACGACAACAGTGAAATATGAACCACCAGCACCAGCACCAGTCTATCCTTGGATGGGCTCGAGGAATGAAACATATCAGATAACTTTGACAACTGTCGCACCTCTTTTAGATAAAAGTAACCCATGCATATCTGATGGATTTATAGGAGATCATGAAAATTGTAGGAAGTTTTATAGATGTGTACGGAATTCTTATGGAAGTTTTACACGGCATGAATTTTTTTGTAGTGATTCTACAATATGGGATGATAATATTCAAAGTTGCAATCACGCTTGGGCCGCTCGCAACAGCCGATGTGGCCGAAATAACGACTCTTTTAAAGACGAGAAATTGTTTAATGATGTCACATCACAAAATACATATCAGCAATTCAATTACGGATTAAAAACGACAGAAAAATATAATTATGGTGGAAATGATGAAAATAAACCAAACCAAATGGAAAACAGTGGTATAGTAGATTTTAATAAAGATTCGTACAATGGAAATGAAATTAATGAATATAACAATCCATCAATAAATCAACCACCAATTGTAAATAGTCATATTAGTGTAGACACATCAAAGATTAATGACCAATACGGAAACATACAAAAACAAACAACAATAGCTTACTCCACGGAAAGACTCCCTCAAAAAGTGACGCAAGGAGGAAAGTCTGTTCAATGTTCGCAGAGCGGATTTGTTGGTGACCCAAATGATTGTTCTAAATTTTATAGATGTGTGGATAGCGGTAACGGAAAATTTATGAAATATGAATTTTCTTGTAGCCAAGGCACGGTATGGGACAGTACAGCCGAAGCTTGCAACCATGCGTGGGCTGTAAAGGAATGTGGTGGATTGTCACCAATTAAAGGTGTTTCACCTAGTAGTAGTGTAACAACAGCTAGTGATAGTTCTGTTTCTAGTAGCAGTTCAACGACTTATAAAATTACCACAACTAGCACTACTAACGATGGTTTAATTAATGAAAATAATGGTAATAGTTATTTTAATCCAATAAAGGCTCAAGAAGAAACAACCAAGCCCACTACTGTATCACTTATTTCTAGTACAACATCTGCAACTCAGTCTGTTGGAGAATGTAAAGATAGTAGCTTTTTTGGAGATCTAAACAATTGCCAAATATTTTACCGCTGTGTTGATAATGGCAAAGGAGGTTATACTAAGTTTGAGTACAAATGTGGAGAAGGTACTTTGTGGGATCAGGATATCGAAGCGTGCAACCATGCGTGGGCTGTTAAATCTTGTGGGTCTAAGCCCACTACAAATATAACAAAAGTCGAAAAAGAAACAACAAAAGTACCAGATCAATTTACAACTAATTCATATGTTCAAGCCACGACAATGAGCGTTATACCAAGCAATAATTATAATACAGAATATAATGCACAAGAGACACAAACTGAGAGACCTGATAAAAATATAATAAATGAGGTTTCAAAAGAACCAGAAACGAATAAAAATATATGTCAAAATGTTGGTTTTATCGGTGATTCTAATGATTGTAGAAAGTTTTATAGATGTGTAGATGATGGAAACGGAGGACATATTCAACATCAATTTTTATGTGGTGAAGGAACTGTCTGGGACTCATCTATTGAAGCATGTAATCATGCTTGGGCCGTAAAAAGTTGCGGTGGAAATACAGAAACAAAAGAAGAAATGCAAAATATCTCACAAAATACTTATTCTCCAAATATAAATAATACAACACAAAATTTATATTCTCATAGTACTACATACAGTTCCGAACTTAGTAGTAATGATGCAAGCAGTGGATATTCAACACAAAATTATAATACACATAATACAACTGCAAAACCTATTTCAACAACTTTTTCGACAACAACAATTTCCAATAACAATGAATGTAGCAGAGATGGATTCGCTGGGGATAAATATGATTGCAAGAAATTTTACAGATGTGTTAAAAACGATATCGGGGGATATGAACGTTATGATTTTTACTGTGGTGATGGAACGTTATGGGATCCTAAGATTCAAGCTTGTAATCATGAATGGGCAGTAAAGGAATGTAGTGGCAGTATAAGCGCAGCATCAGAAAGCAACATTAACGAAATGAATACACCTACACCAAGTTCTATGGAAGAATATGAAAATAGCTATACGACACAAAGTAGTCCTGAACATGGTAATTCCAATTCTAGTACAACTATACGAAGCCCAATATCAACAACACCGGTGGCTGTAAATAATTCTGGTAAATGTCAAACAAGTGGATTTATTGGTGATGAAAACGATTGTAAGAAATTCTATAGATGTGTTGAAAATGATGATGGTATGTTTACAGTATATGAATTTACATGTGGTGAAGGAACAGTTTGGGATTCTGAGATAACAGCCTGTAATCATGAATGGGCAGTAAATTGTAATAGCAACCAAAACGAACAAATTAAAACAACTTCTGAATCTGACCAAAGCGGAGATGCCCAAAGTACATCAACAACAATATCTACAATAGGTTCAAGTATGTCAACATCTTCAACTCAGATGTCCCATAGTTCAATCACTACATCTACCCTTTCCACAACTATCATGGATTCATCATTAAAAGAAGAACAAAAATGTGATTCAGAAGGATTCTTTCCCAATAAAAATGATTGTAGAAAATTTTTCCGTTGCGTTGATAATGGTAAAGGAAGTTATAATAAATATGAATTTAATTGTGGTGAAGGCACGATTTGGGTTCAAGAAATTCAAGCTTGTGATCATGATACACTTGGAGCAAATTGTACTTCTTCAATAACGTCATCTTCGGAATCACACAAAGTAACAAGTTCAACAAATATCCCAAATGTATCGAACACAGCAAGTGAGGCAGGAATTATATCCACGACAGATGAATCAGAGCCGAATACTGATCAAACAATGCAGATGAATTGTCAAAATGAAGGATTTTTTGGCAATACTGACGATTGCAAGAAGTTTTATAGATGCGTCAGTGACGGCAAAGGGGGATTTTCGAAATATGATTACACTTGCGGTGAAGGTACTGTTTGGGATAGTGAGATAACAGCCTGTAACCATCCACAAGACGTGTCGAATCCGTCGTGTAAGTCAGAACATGAAAATTCATCTGAAATGCACAATAATAATGAAAATACAACTACTGAAAAAAGTACATCAATGACAAGTATATCTAAAACAACAACGCAATCTGTTTCGACAGTGAAAGATACAGAAAAGCCTCTAATGTCTACTACTATCTCATCTGGAACAACATCAGGATCTTCGACAACAAGTGATTCTACAACCAGTAGTACAAATTGTGCAAATAATAATACTAGCGAAAACTCTGATAATCAAGATTTTAAATGTGAAAAAGCAGGATTTTACGCAGACAAATATGATTGTAAAAAATTCCACAGATGTGTAGATTGGGATGGAAGTGGAAACAAATTTTCCGTTTACCATTTTGAATGTGGTGATGGAACAATTTGGGACCCTGCTCTTGAAACTTGTAATCATGAAAGTTCAGTTATACCTCCTCGTAATTGTAACAGTCCTCAACAGGAAAATGTGACAGAATCGACGACTACAACGGAAAAAACCACAACCATTCATTCGGAAACAACACAAATAACGACCACAAAATCATCTACTACTGAAGTAACTACAACACAGCCAACATCAACAGAAATATCGTCAAGTGAGCAATCAACGACGCAGTCATCCTCAAGCGAACAATCAACGACACAATCATCGTCAAGCGAGCAAACAACGACGCAATTATCGTCAAGCGAGCAAACAACGACGCAATCATCGTCAAGCGAACAAACAACGACGCAATCATCGTCAAGTGAACAATCCACGTCGCAATCATTATCAACTGAACAATCTACAACACAACTATCAACGACAGAACAATTTACAACTCAGGCTACAGAACAAACAACCACTCAGTCTAATCAGGAACAAACCACAAAGCCAACGACAGAGCAAAGCAATTCTACGGAAGAAACTCTTTCAACAGAATCTACTACAGAAACGACCCAATTAACATCAATATCAACTGATCAAACTACAACTGAACAAACTAACACATCGACTGAACTGTCAACAACTACAGAAGATAATGTTTCCCTAATAACTGAAGTTCAAAGTACGACATCGGAATCAACTACTGAATCAACCACAGAATCCTCATCACAGCAAGACTGTCCAGAAACTGATTCTGATCAGTCTTTATTTGTGTGCCCTACATCATTTAAACGCCACCCTAAATATTGTAATTTATTCTACCAATGTGTTGAAGACAATGACAGCCATGAAGTCAAAGTAACGGTTTTCAATTGCCCGAATAACACTATATATGATGAATCAAAGACTCAATGCGTTGAAGAAGAAAAAAGTGATAAAAAATGCAATGGTAAAATTGCACAAAAACACAGAGTTAAACGCCTGGGATCCATGTTTAATGAGCCGGTAAGTTTCTATTTAAGATATTGTTCTCTTCTTCTCCTACTTCTTCTTCTTTTTTCATAGATTTTAAAGACAAAATTCGCCTGCCTGAATTATACCTATAATCATTTTTTCATATTATTTGAGTGAATGGAGTAAATTGTTAGGTTTGTTTATTAAGGCAGTATTTTATATGTGATTGTATTTATTGCTTACGTCAAATTGTCGTAGGTGTATTAGGTATTAAATAGTGTTTTTTTTGTTATTTTATATTTATCTCATAAGTATCTTCGCACGTTCGCACGAAACGCGATTTTTCCCGCACGAGTCCCAATTTCGATCTCGCATAAATGTTGCTCCACAATTTACTATATCTTCCTATAGAGAAGTCTTATAAAACTCAGTTTAACTGTTTCGAAGGTTGGTCTGACAAAAAAAAGTCAATTGTTTGCGTTTTAGTGTCGTGTAAATAACTACAAGCACTTGAAAAAATTCTGTTATTTTGACTAATCATAGACACTTCAATTTAATTTATATGTATATATATTATAATTATGTATTTTATTTCCAGATCTCTGTAACAACAAAACCTATGGCATGTTCTTCCGTTGGCCATTTTCCATTTGAATTACAAGAAGAGTGCTCAGAGGCTTTTTTGAAATGTGAACTAACGAAGTCTGGCAAGCTAAGACGCTTCGTCTATAAATGTCCAAAAGGTTACGTTTACTGGACAGTTAGTAGAAGGTGCGAGTCGATAAGAAAAGTAAGAGATTGCAAGAGGTCTTCATACCCCTGGAACAGCAGATACGATTTACCGCTGGAAAAATATAATATTGCTTCTTAACGTGTCTTAAAGCGAAAATTTTAATCTTCAATTTATTGTAATGCTAATTGTAGATAGAAGAATAGTTTTTAATTACAGTAGTATAAGGTACATTTAATTAATTCTAGTCTGTTGTTTATGCCGGAAATAATTTTATACCGCTGCCATAAGTAATAAAAATTGTAACTTGTGAACAAAATATTGTTATATGACATTATTTTGATCACGACTGATTAGAATAAGAAAAAAATAAATTATTTTTAAATTAATTGTTTTATTTTATTTTTATTATCTATGTACATGTAAAAATATAAAACTATTAAACTATACACTTTTGATATTTTGTTTATTACAGTAAGTTAATTAATTTTTAAACGTAATATTTTTTTATATTATAATAAAATAACATCGATACCTGTACATGAAGATAAAGTACCTTTACAAAATAATGATAATTCTGTAATAATAAAATCTTTAATAGATGAAGAGTCACCAGTGTGATGAAAGACGTTACTAAATACTGTTCCTATAAACGCATGGCAAGGTGTTGCAGATGCTATCAAATTCCCATCCAAGTCAATAGTTAAGGTAGCTGCATTCCTTTTGGAATTTTTCTGGATATTATTTTCTTTTATAAAATTTTGTGTCATAGGCATTTCTGTAAAATTAGTAACTGAGTTAAATTCATTTTTAACGTTGTAACTTTCCGGAACTGTAATTATTTTTTTTTGGTCAGGGACTCCCATAATTTCTGTGACATTTTTATCCACTCCCAAACCATTATTTGAGTTTTTGCTAGAATTTGTATTAAAGAGAAATTTTAAGAACATAGGCAGAAGATTTTGCTTATCATCATCGTTATAAGCAGGTACTCTTGTGGTTGCATACAATTTTTTATTCATTGGCATTAAATATTCATTGGCGTTCTTAAGATTAACTGAATCATTTAACTTATTTTCTTGATTAATATATGTTTCCTTTGAAATAAAATTATCCTTTGTGTCACTTAATTTTGTATTTCTTTTGCTTTTGTTTTTATGAGAACTTTTTTCTATATATAACTTTTGTTTATTTTCTGCTTCAACCATGTTTGCTTCAAAATTATCGATATTATCTTCACTTTGTAGATTATTTATTATATCTTGAATATTATTAACTGTTCTCCTGGGTTTTTTAAATAATATTTTACGAGATTTAGATGTGTTCACTTTAGCACCACCAAGGATTTCTTCTAGTTTTTCGATGTAAATAGGATTAGGTGATTTTGGAGTTAATATAATAGGGTTAAGAGCAATGCCTCCTTTATTCCAAATTGCAATGCATCGGCTTAAAAATCCAACAAATTCTCTCGGCAAGTCGCGCCAAATTTTTTTCAATGGAGATCCATCCATATATTTACTTAAGGACACAACTTGAACAGTAGGTTTTTTGTGCATTTGCCTGTCACTATGTTGTTTCTCATCCCATAAAGAATCTAATGCCAATTCATTGTTTAATTCGTCACTGTAATCTTCAAAAGTATATTTTGACGCATCATATATTAATACAACAAAATTGTAAGTAAAGTTTGTGAATTTTTTTGAAAATGTCTCTATATACGGTATATAATCTTTAAAAATTATTTGTTCGTAACTATCCACAAGAACATGCATATATACATTACGTTCGGGAAATTCATCATGTGAAGTATTTTGTATGTTAAAATGCCTGTTCAAAATATTTAAGGACTTTAAAGGAGCTGTTGGGATTATAGCGATAACTAAGATACTATTATAAATTATAAAAATGAGTAACGCTATCATGCCTAGTCCTATCCACCAATAAGCTAATAGTTTTGAAAGATGATCTGAAAATAAAAAAAAACATATTAAAAATGTGATTTTACTTACAGATACATTTATTAGAAAAAATTGTACAGATTCAGAAAACCATACATTCTATAAGTTAAATGAGAAGAGTAAAAGAAAAAAATAATTTGGTGTATGTTACTTTGCGATCGTAACATTTTTTTAACATTGCATAAGTTATATCATATTCTGTATAAGTTATAAACAAGAAACCAACCATTAAATTTTTTTTATTGATTATTAGAGAAGAGAAAATATATCTTTTAGATATAACTTTTTATATATGGACTTACCTGGCCAGCGTGTAATAATATAAGCAGCTCCTTTTGCCTGGGCTCGAGCGCGACCTGATCTTGAATGAAAGCGTCGTTGGAATTTTGGACTTGTATTACAGATGTGTGATTCTTCGTCTTGCAGTAGCGGGTGGTATTCCTCGTGGAATTTACTCATAACTACATTGTTTTTAACTTGTTTAATATATTTTATTAAGTCAAACTTAGACTTTCGTGAAAATAATGTCAATTTTCTTTTTGTTATGGATAGATTTTGACAGATATTTTATAAAGTGTTTCAAAAAAAAGATCGAATTAAACACAAAAACAATCCTGTCCGTTCAAATCCGTTTTAAATGTTTAATTAAAAAATAACACGAATAATGTATATAAAAAGGAACTTTTAATAAATATTAAGCCTAACTTCTAGCAGCAGTTCATAAATGTGTCAACTGAATACTGATATACTTTTCATATTCCGATTTAGATATTTACAATGTTTAGCACGTTTTTCCTTTCCACTTTAATTATGTTGATTCAACAAAAATTCGTCTCACGTACTGGCGTCATATTGTATTCTTTAAAGTAATACAAGTTGATTCGAAACTTTTTTGTGCACATATTTACACAATATAAGACTTTTATTCCGACTGGTTGCGGCCCGCCACCTGAACCACTTCTACTACCACTCCTTATTACTAAAACATGCAGGAGATAAACAAAGAAAATCTAAGGCCAAGGCACTCCGTTCTACGATTACTAGTAGGATTTTCAACTGAATTTAGGACATTGCATGTCGAGAGGCGGAATTCAACGCCGCGCAACATCTTTACCGGGCGGGTAGATGACAAGAAAACAATTTTAATATTTAAACCAATTTTCTGAATAAACATCAAATCCATAATAACCGTGTTTGCAGTCAGACGTTGTCTCATTACTCTACGATGGCCTCAATTATCAATGATTTTTAGTTCTCAACAGGAAAAAGTTTTATTCAAACTAACAAACAAACGTCTAATACCTACTTCCGAAGATGTACTCGTAGATATTTTTGAAAATCATAGATTCATATTCTTTTAGTATTTTTTCATCTGCCTTAATTATTTTTCATTAATAAATTTTATACACAGACAGTCTTTTTATTATTTTGTACAGATTACAATGTAGGTTATTATCTTTATGCAATTAATGTAAGTACCTATATCAACATAAAAAAATATATAAATCGTTTTGAAAATATCGTGTTAAAAAATACTATTATAATTAATTATCTATTTATATAATTTTACAATTTCTTTGAGTGGGCATCGAACCCACAACAAATATACTTATAACATTATTGTAGTAAAAAAAATATTACTACAATAATGTTATAAGTAGGTAATAATATATACAGGTTTTATATTAAGTTTTTAAGATTCGACTCGCTAAAAAATATTGAACAGTAAGTAGTCCAGTTTCAAAAAGAGAATAACCAAATTTGTTGTCAAATATCAGAAGCATTTTACAACGTGTATGAATGTATATATATCATCAAGATTTTTTAATGCAATCGAGAAGTAAGTTTATATTTATTCCTTATTAATTATTGTGTTTACAACAATTTATGATTTGAATATTTATCGATATCATCACTGTACTTAATTTCAGAATCCTAAAATGGCAGAATTTAATCCTCAAGTTAAACGAGACGAACAGTATCCCTTACTTAAAGTGGATTGTGGTGGTGGAGACAGTCAGAACCCGATAACTCCCATGCCTAGAGGATGGAACGTCACATGCACTCCAAAGCAATCCTGGTTTAAACGTTGGCCTGGTTAGTGAAGTATAATTTTTTTTATGTAATGGGATCGCATTGGGGCATGTATCACACTCGCACTCCTGTGGTTTTAAATCCAAAGAAATTAAATCTAAAATATTCATTTTCGGTGTCATTAAACGAAATATAACTAGACTCTGGTACTTATCATACAATGTCTTTAAATAACAGGAATAAGGTAAAAAAAGTAATAAATTAAATAGTTATGATGACCAGTCTCTATGTAAACCACATAACATGAAACGTTTCCATAAAGATAAAAAAAAATTAGAATTTTGTTAAACATTCTTCTGGCTTATGGTAACTACGAATATTTTTTGTTACAGAAGTTATATCTACATGCTGGATGACTATAGTGTTATTAGCAATTTCATTTGTGGTGTTCTACGCTTTGGGCATGAGCGCTTATAGACGACATCCTGTCATAGTTGTACGGTGTAACGACACTAAGCCGGCCAGCAATGTGTACTACCATAGTATTATCTCACAGGACTTAGTACCTTTTTCAATATATTCTGAATACCTTTCCTTTATGGCAACCAAATATCCATTACTTAATTTTCACATTACTTTTTTAATTGATGATGCATGGCATATGCCAGTCCAAAGTTCATGGCAACCGAATTTAATAAAAAGATTGGTTCCTCGTATTGCTGGATCTTTTAATACAGTTTTAACACAGAATAATAATCGCGAAATACGGAATTTTCAGCGAAGGTTTCAAAATGTTAATGTTAGTGTAATGTATTTGAGCAAGTATATGGGAATGACACCACTGAGACATGGATGGAGAATGATTCCTGCGAGATATTTAACATTTTATGCGAGAGTATATGAAATTTGGCAAAATGGTGGAGTTGGTTTTGACCTTGTTACCTTTAATAACCAATATAACAGTAACCAGGAATTAGACCGTAGGGTTGATGCAATATTAAAACAGCACAGCAATGGAATTGAAACAAATAAATATGCAACAGTTTTAAACTCTTTTGATAAAGATGAAGAAAATAAAATATTTTCGATGTTTCTTGAATTCGTAAATCATATATTAAACCAAACGTCTGCATTTTTAAATATAGATACAACAAAAGATGTAAAGTTTCTAGATGATGATGACTTTCTAATTAAATCTCAACGTAAAAAGCGTCATGTACTAGGTCTGACCAACAATGAATTGAATGACATGAACAATAGCATACTTTTAAATAATGGTACATTTCAAAATATAATAAAAATACCCAACATTACACTAAATAATGAAAATAATAACATAACTGAAAAATCCGAAAGCATGATTAAAAACAGAACGTCTAATAACACGATAGACTATATAATGGGATATGATTCAAAAATAAAGAATGCTTCAAATATGGAAATGCCTCAAGTTTTATTCTTTTATGATTTATCAGGATTTTCTGACGAAAGTGGACCAAAATATCTTGTACAACAAGGCTTAATGAATTCCGTGCCAGAATATCCTGACAGCAAGAAGCAAAGATTTCATTATCTTCTATTAAGTGCTGAAGGTAATTTTGTAGCGGCTGTATCTAGACATCATCCTTTCCTCGCCCAATTGTTTACTTCTGCTTGTCACAGACTAGATCCCAGCTATGCGATCAAAAATATACTTCTGAACCAATGTTCTAGATTTTTGAGAGATGATGTTTATTGTGAGAGTATTCGTATTATTTATAATGTTGTGTAAATAAGGCTTCATCATAATTTTATTTAAAGAACGTGTTAGTTATAGTTGTAACTGCAAAATTATCGAGTGTTGCTTTTGTATAGTTGTGAAATATATTAAATTCTTATGAAAATTTCTAATATGCCAAATTATTTTGAAATCTACGAGCCTATATAGAGTCAAAATTGCGGCAACTACGATCTTGAGGTGCCATTTCATTCTTTCAAGATTGCTCTCCAGATCAATCTCGAAATTGAGAGCAGTTTATAAATATTGTTACTTGGATTTTTCAAGAATTTATAAGCTCATTAAACGTAGTGTTACCTAAATATTAACATTAAATCTAAATATTACAAACAATAACAATAGCACTTTTCCTGTTTGAAGAAATTTATTTCTAAAGGTATTAGGAATAATTTGATATCTTTCTATTAAATGTTAGGAATCATAGGTTCAACTCGAGTCTCTTTCTTGACCTCTACAATATTTGGAGGTTGATTGTGTTCAAAGAACTTTGCTATGAAATACCTGGAACCAATTAATATTTATCCTTACAATTTTACACATTCAGAAAAGGAACCTGCAAAATATTTTTAAGTCTATTGTTATCATAAGGGAAGAGCAAAACTTCGCATAATATCAAAGTTTAATTGGATCAAATTCAGAATACACTCAAATTTGAATAATATATAAGTAATGTAAGTAAAAATATTAGAAACACTGGCTTGTAGGTTACCCGTCGTTGAGTTCTGAAACTCGAAAATTTGGTAGAAAGTGGCGAACGGAATGTCTCAACGTTAATCTCCAACTGGCTAACCTCCTGTATGGAGGATACAAAGTAAAGCTAAAAAAAATCTTTAGGTTACACAAACCAAACTAGAATTTCAACTGTGACCATAAAACAGGCGGCTATTATTTGTGTAGCCAGAAGCGCCGGTTCAGCGGATCCACGCAGGATGGCAGCTAAGAGGGCGTCACTCGTGTCAGAAGCTATCTCCAAAGCGGTAACAAGTACTGCTGGCAATACAAGCCATCTAGCACCTCGACGCCACCAGGATTGCTAAAAATTTGTTATATCTATTGTTATACTATTTTTTGTTCCATGAATTCCCATTTCATCGCTCTGATAACGCGATGTCTTAGATATAAGGATAAAATGGACAGATTCTTCCAGGTGTACCAGTATATAAAAATCTTATTTAACTCACTCAACATTTAAAAGAAATATGAAATTAAAAAAGAAGAGCCCAAGCGGGGATTTCGGGATTTATAAAGTGCGGCAGATTAATATGCTGGGGGATTCCTTGTACTCAGTTAAGTATTTCCACAAAATATGAGCCCCATATATTTGGCCACCCGTTTAGGATAAAGGATCAGATTAGTAAAAAAAATTGGTCATCTTAAATTTTCGAAAGCGTTAAGGTAAAGTGAGTTAGATGTAACTATCTCACTTTACCTTAACGCTAAATCATGAATATTCCTCTAATCTGACAATTTGAAAGTGACGTAGAAGGGTGACGACTACAACGTTGTAAAAAAACGTTATCTAAACATTCTCGAGCGTAGCTAGAAGAATAGTCAATATATATGAATAGTATTCTTTTAATTGTCTTATAAATCTATTTTTTTTATAAATAAAATTTTCGATTGATTACAAATTATTAAAAAAAATGTCATATTCAGCAAGTCCCTTCAGATTATGAGATGGCAAGTCTAGGGCATGAAGATGAACCAAATTTATCTTAATTTGACCTGCTTAAATATTTCAAAACGACATTTTTTTTGCACATCCTAACAATGGCTGCGAGTTTGCGTCACATCCAAATAAGATTACTATATAAGAGCTCTGTCTAATGCGCTTGATTTCTTTTTTTTTTAGTTTCATTTTCAACCCTTACGTCTCCATCATTAGCGTACTTTCATTTTTAAAAATACGTATGACATGGATGATATCAATATATGACGCGCTCAAGTATGTCCATGCAACAGCTTTTTTTTATATTTTTGAAAATCTACAGCCGTTATCCCCACCGATCAAAAAGTATTTTTATTACCTAAGCTTCGCAACCCAATAGGTCTCGAGTAAATCCCGATTTAGCATCGTGGGCTCTCCTACTATTACAACCAACCTGTATTGGCAAGCTGAAGTTTATAAGTCAAACAATATATCTTCAACACATATACAATGTTCGTTCGAAACCCGCTTTATGATAATGAACATATAAAAAATTAAATTTAACTTACTAAAAGTTAAAAAATCATAACCATTCAAAACAAATAATTTATACGTAAGTCACCTTTGACATAACCGCTACGAGAAGAAGCAACGAAGTAGAGGCAGTCACAAAGGCACTGAGTTTTCCGTAGCCCATCACTAGTCGGATAGTAGGTTTCGTTATTCTGTGAGATGACAGTTAATTTGAAATACTCAAATCTAATAACTTGATGAGATTAAAAAAAAAACCTTCACTGTTGTAGCGGCGAAAATGATCAACAATTTTAGCACTTATTCCATACGTAGTCTTTTTCTATTATCTATATAAAGGATTACTTATATATCACTTAAACAACTGAAAACTAATTTTAAATCAGCTTCACGCTGTATCCCGCACACAGCAGGGTAGGCAGAGGGAAC